>JAADVT010000802.1:0-14914 GCA_023335895.1 Pythium rishiriense
ACCGCATCCCGTACATGGACAAGGACGGCAACATCAAGTGCTGCATCCAACGCTCCGAGGTCGAACGTATGCTCGGCACGACGATCGGTGGTGGTCTGCCGTACGAGGACGCCAACGGCGATCTCAAGTGCTGCTTCAAGCAGCCATTTCGTGGCCACAAGTCGCCGGTGTACATGCTCCTCGAGTAAGTTCGCGTGACAACGAGCGTGGTCGCTGTGGGGTGGAAAAGGCGTCCGCCCTCAGTAGCGAATCCGTCGCGATCTGGTTCATTTACCCATGCAGGTAGTAACGTCGTGTATGTTGACTCGATGATCGCTGTATATGGTGGCGTCGATCTCCATGTAGTTGCATCTATGATGAAAAACACAGATTCCGTTGAATGTGAGTTGTGAGCAGCTCCGTTCTTATTCCGGCAGAGCCATGGGTTCACAAAGGAGATCGTTCATTGGCTGAATATCTTTACGGTAAATGCCGAATGGATACACATTCGGATTGTTCTATTGGATTAAAAGAATATTGCGCCCTACGATTCGTCAGAAATAGTTGAAACAAGTTTGGAGTCCCCACAGGACACTACGTGTTTCACCCTGTGCAATGCTTCTTTGAAATTGAGTCTGGTATGTGTTTCTTCGGTTAGGGCTGCTGTACAACGTAGAAAGTCGGTCGAGCTAGCGTCTCCGCAGTCTATTCTCGTTCTCCTTTATCCTGTTTTAAACTGAGACGCACCAATCGAGTTCAAGATATCTTCAGAGTTGCAAACATACTTGGATCAATACATGTATTATCCTGACTGACACAATCAGCACCAGTGGTCCGGTCGGACTTCGCACAATGTCTTTACTAATCTACCCGAGTCTGAGACTCTCTCAGTGAATGGGTCCCACTAGGCTTGCGTGGACTCTCAAGATAGACGGAGCGCTTCTTGTCTTCTCGGAACGAGGCACTGTTTTCCCATAGCAACCCCGATCAGACCGCGCGTTCGATACGGTCCAGCGGTGTGGTCTTGCCGTTAAATTCAATACACAGCGCGTTGCAGACACACTCGACGCGGTCCATCGCAAAACGGGCGATTGACACCTTCACATGGGTTGATGTTTCGCTGCTCTTATTGGCTGAATATTCCGTCCTTTCTTGTCCACATGGGTTCACATGCATTCTGTATGATTCGCTTAAAAAAGGCGGCCACTGCGCTCTCCGATTGGATCAGAATTTTTAGAGTGATCACGGCGATCGGACCGATGGCTCCTGCGCGCAATCGCCGGCGCAATCGACGCGGCTTCTCGCGCGCCGCGATTGGCCCTTTGGGGCTTGCATCCCGCGTTTCCTCAAGTCTCCACAAAGCTCATCATCCCGTCGCGCAACCTGCGTCGCGGCCCGCGCGGTTCATTCATTCCGGTGCCTTCCAGCCACAGCAGAGAACAGCGCGCCATCCCACCAACCCCACCACTGCGCTCCGTTTCGTTGTCGTGAGGGCGCCGACATGCCGCTGTCTCCGCTCGCTCAGTCCGTCGTGCTGGTGCTGCTCGTGGTCGCGGCCGCCGCGCCCTGGGTCGTCGTGCTCGACACGCTCGAGGCCATCGTGCTCGGCGCCGACGCGTGCGCGTCGTCGGTGAAGCAGACCACCGCGCTGCCGTTGCGGAGGCCCCGCGACGTTCAGGCGTTCGCGTCGGCCATGGACGCCGGTCCGCCGCCGCGACGGCTCGCGTGACGCCACCTACTCATCGACCGACACCCAATCGACCGATAATGGTGTCAACGGCCATAAGCATCCCCGTTATCTATCATGCCTTCCGCGACCATCCAGCGAAAGCTCCACTCATCGTGTTGGCGCGCAAGCCAACAACTACGTGTTTTCGTTGTCTCGTGAGTAAACGTAAAATATTACGTTCCTTTTGTTTGAGAGGGTGGCGCGTCGGGGGGAATCGATCCACGTCCGTTTTGCCAACTTTTAGCTTTGGTTTTTACTAGCCAAACAAGTCGCGCACAGACCACTCCTGTTGAGTGCCACGCGGAACTCAACTTGCCGTCCCCAAATTTTGACAATTGACCTACTAACTGGAAATAGCGCAAGTCTGTTTCGACCACTTGACCGCAGGCCCGCATCGACGAATCGTGGGACAGACATCGCGGATCAGGAAAGACCTCAGAACGACCGCAAGGGAGAACCTTACCCAGACGAACGTCTGTAGCACCGTTCAAGTCGTGAAGTTATCAACGACCCGGTTTGTTGCAACAATCTCTGACTAGGAGACATGCAAGACCTATCATAAGTCACACAGCCTCAGCTCCTGATGAAAATGAGCTCAGTCGCCCCGCTCGCGGGAGTTTCCCGAAACGCGGCCTTCGCTACGTCCAAGTGTTGAAGGGTGTGTTTTGCGCCGCGTGGCTGTGCGCCACTCTTCTCGACTGAGCATGCTGCCTCTACGTCTTCGGCGTCACGTAAGGCTACTGGATCACAACGACCAACACATCTCATACACATACTGCGCCTTTGTGTCGGTACAGACTTCAGCTTCTACCCTCCGCAAATACAAAGAAACGCGTCGGTGATGCCCGATACATGCACCTCGCTGTAGCCTATTGGACATACTGAGAAGTCAGCGCAGCACATGGATGCCATAACAGTCATTGTTTGTCCTATTTTGGGAAATTTGAGTGTGGAGCCCGTCTACTCGTCCTCTTCGTCCTCTTCCTCTTCTTCTGAAGTCTCGCCTGTGCCTTCAATGACGCTGATCGCGACTTCGTTTTCTAGATCACAGCCAGCATATCCATCACAAATGACGTACAGCTGGAATGAGTACTCCCCAACTTGGTCGGGTGCCGTGAACTCGAGTTGGATCGTAGCTTTCGTGCTCGCGAACGGGACGCGCTTGATGCTGAGCACCGTGTTCTTGGTGGCGTCTCCTAACACCACCCACCAGTTTTCTGCCTTCTTAGTCGGGAAATGGCTCGCCTGAACGAGTCCAAGGTCTTCATCCTGCTCATCGTCTTCATCTTCCGCTCCTTCACGCTCAAGTTGCACTCTGACAGCAACACTCGACCCGGTAGGGATGTTCTTGCCTCCGTTTGCTACCTTGGTCTGCACATTAACGTCGGGATAAGAATTGCAGAACTTGGCAACAACAGACATTTTCTCGTTCGTGAAAGGTAGGAGCTTCTGGCGTGCCTTGTCGTCCATGCTGAGAATATCCAACGGAGTTTCGACTTCATCTTCGAGTTTCATAGAGGACAACTTCTCCAGCGTTTCGGCGGTGAAGTATGGGATCTGCAGCAGTGGTGAGTCCGTGTTCCACTGAGCTTGCACCACCATTTGTGCGAGGTCCATAGCAGAGAGGGCGGGCTTTAACCAACCATTCGAACTGATGACGTCGACCATAGCATGGATCAACCGCACTGCGTGGGTCAGGATGAAGTTGAGATCCTTGCGCAGCAACGGGCTCAACTTGTCATGCTGCTTGCTGAAATGCATCTGTAACAACACGTTTGCCTTCACATGCGTCTGCGAGTAGTCGCCATTTGCGACGACAGGGAACTTGAGGTGCTTCGCAAAAGCTTCCAGACGTTCTTCCTCGCCGTATCGGCTCGGCAACTCGCTAAACTCAGTTGCAGACGCAAGAATGGTCAACAGCGCCTTCAGTTTTGACTGAGCGGTCAGACTGCAAGCGAACAACTCGATGGTCGTGTACTTGATGTAGTAGTACGCAGCAATCATGCCCAAGTTGAGGGGCGACAACGTCTCATCTCCATCCTCGTCCTCGACAACCTGAATGCATCGTGATTCCTCCAGTGCGTTAACAGTCGTCTCCACGAGCTCAGACAAGTGGTCCGACAAATGCACATTGCTTGCCCCTTGCAAATTGTAGTAGTTCGGGTTTTTGATCAGTCGGCGATACATGAAGGTCCACGTAAGGTAGTCGACAGCATCTTGCTTGCTTTCAATTGTCTTTGTGACGATCTCAGCATTCACGTGGTCGGTGAGGAAATGCTCAAGCTGAGACTCAACCGGCAGCGGGTCGTACAAGAACTTTGCGTAGAACTTCTTCTTTGACGAGTGGCACATCAGAACGCACTTCACTGTGCTTGATGAGGTCGGATCTCTAGCGAACTTGGTCATCTGAAACACATCAGCCAACTGATAATCCACGTAACGATGCTCCTTGCCATCAAAGTACTGCGTGCCCATGACCACAACCATAAAAGCATGGATTTGAGAGCTTCTCAATGACCAGGCAAGTGAGTGCGGTACAACGAGAACACGGAGCTTGCCCTTCGCAAACAGGTGCTGGACATATTCGCGGTTCTTGCGCGTCATGCCCTCTGTGCAGTATCCGACACCACTCTCAAGAGTTTGAAGCAGTGCATGGTCATCGTTAGGCAAATTGATGGCATCGTCGGAGCAGACGAACTTGTTAGGGTCGTTCTCGGCCAGTGCAAACGTGATCAAGTCGATAGAGCTCAACTGTGCTTGCTTCGCCGAAGGCACAAACACGACCACTTGCTTCGTGCTGCCCGCTGAGATAGCTTGGTTCACAATTGTGTTGTACGCAGGTTTCGACATGGCGAGCATACGAGACGAGAAATCGTTGATGTCATAACCCTGGACGCGAATTTCAAGAGGCTGTGGTCGCACATTCGGGTGGAAGTTGAAAATACCGTCGCCGTGACTAGCTCCAAGCCACTCTCCAACGTCTCGGGCATTGGCAATCGAGTTACCCATCGCAATAATACGGAGGTGTTGATCGCCCTTCTTTTTGTCATTCTGTGCAGCGATGAATCGCATTCTTGACATGACAACCTCGATGACTGGTCCAAATTCACCACCACCAACGAAATGTACCTCATCGACAACAAGCAGACTGACATTCTGGATGCGCTTTCGTTGCTTCCATCGCCGGGACAAAACGTCCCACTGAACCGGAGTAGCAATCAAGATATTCGCATTGGCGAGGAGTCGCAAATCCGCAGTTGAGTCACCCGTCAGCTTGACAACATTCTGTTTCCAGTAACTGTTTTCTCCAAACTTCTCGTTCCAATCATCGTACACCTCATCGCAGCCGGACTGTTGCGGATTCAGGTAGACAATCAAGTGGTCGCCATATTCTTCACTTTCGTCGTCGGGTTGCCCAAGCTTAACGAGCGTCTTCATGAGACCAATCTCCGCCACAATCGCCTTGCCACAGCCTGGTGGTGATCCCAAGAAAATGTTGCTCTCCGATTCCAGCACACGCGGGAGCACTTGAGTTTGGATGGGGTTGAATCTCGAGAACTTCCATGGACTGTTCTTCACAGCTTTGACACTCTTCAACATCGCCTCAGCGAACTGCTTTTTGCCTCCAGCGAGCTTTAGGAGAGCGTTGTTTACCATAAGTGGTTGCAGGTCGAGTAGTTCTGTCGGCGGGGTGTTCTTTTGCGGAAGGATAAGCTTGTGGAACGAGATAGGCAATGAGCTTTCGCAATGAATCCACTTATCCGAGACTACCTTGATGTAGTACAACGGTGCGAGCGGCTCGAACAGAGGGATAGTGAAGCTTAAGTACGTCTCTTGGGTTGCAAATCGGCGCTTGATCACAAGCCATTCGTGATGCAAGATTGTCTCACTGTCCACGTCATGAACAAACACCCAGAAGCCCTCTGAGTTTCCATGAATGTCACGGTTGAACTCAAAATCAGGTGTGACGATCAAGTCGACCTTGAGCATCGAGCGGGTGATTGGCTGCACGTGCGCTGACAGTTCGAGCTTCGGGAACTGGTGGATGTGCTTGTAGAGTTGTTTACCGTATTGAGGATTGTTGATCAATTGGCCGAGGTCCGACGGTTCCAAGTCAACATATTTCTCCCACGTAATATCCTTCTTCTCCACCCGCTTAAGGATACCCTCAGGAATGACCGACGCAAACTGACGAAGAGGGGTGTGAGAAAGCCACATGCGCTTGTCAACCATCTTGCAAAAGCTGAGCATTCTCTCGGTGACAGCAGCCCATCCTCGTGTGAGACAAATCTCGAAGAGCGCGCGGAAGATACGAGCAGCTGACTGGTGAATGTGAGCCATATCAGCCAGTAGCGCGAAGCCGTCGAGCTTCAAGCGAGAGATGTACGCTTGGAGGAGCACATTCACCTTTGCGGAGCCCGTCCCCGTCCCAGAAGCACTGTTCGACACGGCAAGCGATTCCTTAACAGGAACTGGGACACGTTCGAGAAGCTTCGTAAGCTCCAGCCGTTCTTCAGTGCGAATGATAATGTACTTGAACTCGTTCGACAACGAGAAAAGACGCAAGATCTCGATATCTGACATATGCGGCTTGAGGTATTCGTTGTACGTCTTGATCGAATCGTGCGAGATGTAATAGTGACTCGCCACACGACCGAGAGCTGTCACTTGGAAGAGACCTGAGCGACGCTCGTACTTGATCAGATTATGCTTCGCAAGCAACGTTGCAGCTGAGTGAACGAGATCTGTTCGATACTGGAGCAGCGTCGGATCGATCTTGCGGTCCGCCATAGAGATACCGTACAGGGTCGGGTTGCGAAGCATACGGATAAATAAATAGGTGTAACCGAGCCACGTTGCTGCCTGCGAGATGTTCTGGACAGTTCCGAGGACGATCTCTGCGTTCAGGTTATCAGCAAGGCGAGCCATGAGCTGAGACTCGACAGGAAGCTGCTGGTTCATCAACGACAGGTAGTACGTGAGCTGGGAGTGCTGGGTGATGATGATTCCTTCACCTTGAGTATCATACTGCACACGACCTGCACGTCCAAGCATCTGAAGAATATCCAGTGGGCTCAGTTCCGTCCAATCACCTCGCTCAGCGTTATAGATTTGTGTTCCCTTGATGATGACGGTATGCGCCGGAAGATTGACACCCCACGCAAGCGTTGCAGTGCTCACCAGAACCTTCACGTGACCATCACCAAAGAGGTTCTCCACAAGTGTTCGATGCTCGCGCTTCATACCAGCGTGATGGATGCCAAATCCGTAGGGAAGCATATCCTTGAGGTCATCCGCTCGCTCAAGCTTCTCCGCTTCGCTGATCAGGACCTCGCTCGAAGCTGAGTTCGGCCGAAGCAACTTCGCAAGGGTGTCGTTTTCAACAAACAAATCGCGAATGGCTTGGGCGGTACTAGCCGTTTCTTTCCGCGAGTGCACGAAAACGAGGACTTGGTTGTCAAGCTCGGCTTGTTCAAGTACTTTCTCGTAGCAGATTTCGTTCATGAGTGCGAAGCGCTTGATTGCTTTCTTCTCCATCACGCCGATGTATTGTTGCTGAAGAGGTACAGGGCGGTAGCTGGAGTCGAAGTAGAACAAACCCTTAGAGGGGTCAACACGGAGAAACGCAGCAACATCTTCATAGTTCGGCAGGGTCGCAGACAAGCCAACCAACCGCACCATTTGCTGCGTGGATTCGACAGTTCGAATCGTACGCGATACCAGGGCCTCGAGGACCGGTCCTCGGGAGTCATGCAGGAGGTGGATTTCATCGATAATGATCAGGCGAACCAGCTGAGTGTACGTTCGATCATCACCAGATTTACGCGTGATAATATCCCACTTCTCCGGGGTCGTCACGATGATCTGCGTGTTGAAGAGTTGCTCACGCGACAGGTTTTGATCACCCGACAGCTCACGAACTTCAATGCCGTATGCGTCTGTCAGACGCGATGACAGGTTCAGCACAACTTCTTGGACAAGTGCTTTCATCGGAGCGACGTACACAATTTTAAACGAGTTCAGATCGATCTCACCAGTGTCTGGGTCACGTGCCTTCATCACCTCATGAAGAATCGTCAACATCGCGACGTTTGTCTTACCGGCACCGGTGGGAGCACAGAGTAGCAGGTTTTCACTCGACTCAAAAGCAGCAGGAAACATTTTTGACTGGACTCGGTTGAGCGATTCCATGCCTTTGAATCCCGCTTGAGACCATTTTGGAAGCGACGAAATCTTGATGCGGGCCTTCTCTTCGGCTGCGGCACTTTTCGTGCGAACAGCAGGGACGTGAACTTCCTCGTATCCCTTCTTCTGTGCTCGCCATGTACCCTCTGGAAGACGTACGTCTTTGTTGCTCATTAGGTGAGCGCCTTCCTGGAAGGTAGGGGAGTCGAGATCGATATACCGCTGGGGCTTCTTTGCAGACGACGAGGGCGTAGAGGCATCGTCCATGTCGACGTCGCCGTCATCATCTTCACCATCACGGCGTACGCTGCCGGTTTTCTGTTGTTGGTGTTTTCGGAGTTTGTTCGCTTCAGCACGAGACGTACTTTCCTTTGCGCCAATACGATCCTGCATCCACGACTCGGCCGAAGCAGTGTTTGACAATTCTCGTAAAATGCGTTCGCCCTCTCCTTCTAGGGATTCATCAGCAAGCATCTCTTCCTCAATCAGCTTGCGCTCCGAATCGCTCTGTGCTTGCTTCAGACGTGTGCAATACACTACTTTCGCTCGATTTTCTAGCAGCAGCTTGATAAAGTCGAACTTGTCGTAGTCGAGCAGCAGCACAAGCTGGTTCTCGCAGGCGCTCAAATCTGCGCCGTTGTCTTTCAAGATGGTCAACACATCGTCGGCGAGTTTCGAACTGACCTCGGCATCCTTGTAGAATTTGCTGAGCTCTCGCTGGAGCCAAAACGCATCAATAGCATGTGCGCTCAAGCGCGATTTTCCGTCCTGGCCATCACCGTCTTCATAGTCCTCGCCCTTCAGTCGCATCGCACCCTTCGTAGCTCGCTCTTGTCGGGCGTCAGATGCCGATTGGTCCTCATCCTCCTCTTCGTCGCCGTCTTCATCCTCCTCATCCCGGACTTCATCGAGGTCCGACTCTTCTTCTTCGTCTTCTTCGTCGAACACGACGGCGACACCCATTTCCTTATCAAGCTCACCTGTCTCGTCCTCGTCCTCGGCCGGATTCGCACCACTCGCGGCGCCCTCGGGCGCGTCCGGGAAGAAATCGGTGATGCGCCGCCCAAACACCACGAGCTGGTTGAACACATCGGGCGCCATCTTCTTGAGCAGCTTCTTGACTTCGCCGTGCTTTTCGTCGTCACGGTACGCGTCGTTTTTCAGGATCGACAGCACTTCCTCGGCCGTGCCCGCGAGGATCTCGCCCGGCTGGTCGCCGAGGTTGCGCGCCACGACGCTCAGGATCTGTTCGTACGCCTCCTGGCTCTGCGGGTTCTTGGGCACGTACGAGCGGCTCTCGAGCGCGAGGCTCTCGCTCAAAATGTTGGTCCGGCTCGCCGCGAGCCCGCCGGTCGCGAACAGCACGCCGCGCTCGCCGGCGTCGCGCTCGTCGTCGCCGCGCGCGAGCTGTTTGATCTTTTTCTTGAGCCGCTCCTCGTGGCCGTCGCCGCCCGACGACCGCTTCTTGCGGTCCTTGTCGCCCGCGGGCGCGCGCTGCACGCGGTCGCCCATGCGGATCGCGCGGCCGGCGAGCGACTCGACTTCGCCCGTGGGCTCGTCGCCGCGGCGCCGCGAGTCGCGGTCGGCCTCGAGCACCAAGTTGGAGTTGGCCGTGTACGCATACTGCCGCGAGCGCGCGTGGTCCTCCGCCATGGTGTGCCGCTACAGAGACTAGCGATCCGCTCGGTGCCCCGGTGGTGGCGCTTGAGGTTTCCTTTCCTTTCCTTTGGTGGTGGAACGGGGGGGAGCCCGCGCATAATAGAAGCCCCCCTCCCGGGACAGGTCAATTCATTTTTTGGGGGCAGGGGGTTGAATCGGGGGTTGGTGCAATTCACGATTCAAGACTCGTTTGGGGTTCGTGCAATTCACGATTCAAGACACATCTAACGTTTCCGATGGGATGTGAGAGACGTTAGATTTGTACGGTACTAACGTTTCTATTTGGAAAATGTAGATTTGTCCGTCTTCACGGGCGGCGTGCACACTAATGATAGGCATCCGAATCAACCCTTTGCCTTCAACGCCGCGTCGGGGGGGGGCTTTTTTAAAGCGACACGAGAGGCCTCACACACGCAGGGACATGGTGGTGAGGGCGTTCCTCACGGTACGGCGCTGAAAATAGGCACTCAAGGGCGGTGGTGTGGAGGTGAGAGGCCGCTAAATCAATTGTGTTGCGCCGCCAGCCAAACTGTTTCGGCCAGAGCAAACTGAGCCGGCGCCGACGGCACAAGGTGACTCAGCAATTCCACCGCAGGCACGGATGGGGAACCGGCCGCTGGGCAGAGCCGACAGCGGTACGATCCACGCATCGCTCGCGCGGAGCCGAAGCGGATACAGCACCAAGTCTCGGCGGTCCATGCGGCGCATCAGCTTCCTAAACAGCACGCACGTACGTGAGCCAATTGAGCGCGAGCCCCCGGAGCAGTTGCCTCCAAACATTGAACACCCGTTCGAGATCGACTGGTTGGACCTTAAGATGCAGCGCAACCTGTGTGGCTGCGCGCACCCGCTCGCCCGTGTGGACATCGTGACCGCCGCCGACGATGCCCGACGCGCGTATGTCGACCGGCGAATCGCTCTACACGCCAACAATGAGGACTACCAGATCGTGCGCCAAGAGTTATTGGTCCATTGCTACTTGACGCGGCAGCGGATCCTCGCGAGTGCAGATCAGAGACCACACGAGCATCTCGTCGTCCTCTGCGGTCATTTTGAGTTCCAGCAAACGCTTCACATTCTCACTGAATACTATCCCCACGGGAACCTGCTCTCGCGAATCGAGGCCGAAAGCGGCGGCAACAAGGGGCCAGGGCAAATCCGGGACGAGACGGATGTATTGTGGGCAGCACGCCAAGTTTGTGCAGCGGTCGCGTTCATGCACGAAGAAGGCGTGGCCCACATGGATATCGCTCTGGAGAACATCTTCGTCGACGCAATCGGCTCACTTCGACTAGGCGACTTTCGGCATTCCGTGTACATCGGCAAACACCAACGACATCGGCATGTGGCGCCAACGCCCGCGCGTCGAGCGTACGGCGCGCCAGAGCTTTATACTGGACGAGAAGTGGATCTCTTAAAAGCCGATGCATGGTCCGTCGGGATCGTCATCGTCATGCTGCTTACGAAACAGAAACCACTCGAGGAGGCTACCACTCACGACACCCACTATCGTCTACTCCAGGTTCTCGGCATTCCAGCGTTTCTCGAGCGCATGATCCAAAACACGGTGCGCCATTTAGATAGCCAGGATTCTCCAATTGTTCAAGACCTCGTGGCGCTGCTCTCGGACCTGCTCGAGTGTGAGCCAGACAAACGTGTCTCCATCACCGAAGCGCTGACGCGGTATCCGTGGCTCGCACTTGCTTCGACAACGTCGACGGACAATCCCCTTTTGTCCTGTGCACACACAGGGGAAGGAGCAACCAACTCAACATCGGAACCAACTGCCGAGACTGGTGCAGTCGCGCCAAGCCCGTGAAGAAGACACGAATATCATGACCAACTAGAAAAGGTCGCGCGTTCCTGCCCGGATCGCAGATCGCTGATCTGAACCCTTCTAGATCGCACAACCGTTGCCAACCTCCCGTGTTATCAGATTCGATGGGGCACACTTCCCCGTCAGTCACTGGTTGGTCCAGTGTCAGCCGCCGACGGAGCCTTAGTCGGGACTCTTGACTGCTCGAGATGTGTCGACGACAGACGCCATGTAATCAACAATACAATGACGGGAGTTGCTGTGGGCAACGGCTGTCCCGTGAACCCGAGAACCCATGGCTGTCCGTGCTCACACGCTCACAACACGCAGTCCGCACGGCCCGTGGGTCACGTTTTGAGCATCCGTGACCCATTCCGAATCAGACCCGATCTGTTCATCCACTTGCACATAAAAGGTGCTCCTGCAACGACCATGGCCGTTTTGTGTCACACAGGAGGCGATCTTGAGATCTGAGCCGCGCTTCCGTCCATCACCATTCGCTTGACCAGAGGGGGCTCACTGAGCGCCCTCTGGTGGTCCTGAGTGGCTCCGCGCCTCGCTGTTCTCGTATTCCACAATTCGCCACGTCCAGCGCAAGTCCCGACCTACCATGCGCGTTGCTCCGCTCTTCGTCGCGGCGGCGGCGTTCCTGGCCCCGCTCGCCCAGGCCCAGAACTCGACGACCACGGGCTACAAGTACCGCACGTACAGCCAGATTGTGGACACGATCCTCTCGCTCGAGGCCAAGTACCCGCAGTTTGTCGAGGTGTTTACGGCCCAGGACCGGTACGGACTGCCCGTGCGCACCGAGCTCCAGTGTACGCGCAATGGCACGAAGCAGCCGTGCCTCCACTATGTGATCAAGATCACGGACGAGGCCTCGCTGCCCGACCCGGCACGACCAGAGGTGTTCTTCAGTGGCGCGCTCCACGGTGACGAGCGCGTCGGTCCGCAATCCGTCACGGCGCTCGCCGAGTTGTTGGTCGACCACGCGAGCCGTCCCAACGGAAACGCCTGGATCAAGCGCCTCGTCAAGACGCGCACGATCGTGATCATGCCGACGACCAACGCCGAAGGGTACGACAAGAACAACCGCTTTGAGCTCAACATCGACCCGAACCGCGATTTCAGCTACCAAAAGGGGTCCACGTGCTTCCAGACCATGGTGGGCCGCGCCGTGAACGAAGTGTGGCGCGACCACCTCTTCCAACTGGCGATCACGTTCCACGGCGGCACGCAGTCGGTCTCGTACGAGTGGGGGTCGCCGAACCACGAGCTCGCGGGCGGTGGCTCGCAAAAGTCGCCCGACCACCAGGGCCAGTTCTACGTCGGTCTGGGGCTCTCGCGCTTTGGTGGCAAGTTCCAAGACAGCAACGACTACTACCCTGCGGGCTCCATGAACGACGTCGTGTACGCGGTCACGGGCGGTATGGAAGACTGGGGGTACGCGGCCTCCTGGGAAAACGACTTCACGACGCCCAAGCCCATCGGCGTGTGCCAGCCGACCACGTACGGTGGTTACGCGGCCGCAAAGTCAGTGTACAACAACGCCACGCACCGCGCGTTCAACATCCTCATCGAAACGAGCAACGCCAAGCAGCCGACCGAGGCGGCGCTGGGCGACAGCGCCGCGCTCTCGGACGCGGCGCTCGCCGACTACCTCCCGGCCACGCAGACGGTCGGCCACGTGCCGCGTAACGTGCGTATTTCGCTCATGCACATCGATCTCGTGCAGCCGTACGTGGTCTGGAAGTCGACGCCCGCGAGCGGCGTCGCCGGTGCGGCGATCCCGTTCACGTGGGAGGTGCTGGGTGCGTTCACGGTGGACGCGACCCAGCTCGTCATTTCCAAGACGCCCGACTTTTCGAGCGTCGAGAAGACCGCCACGAAGAGCGGCGTGACGCGCTGGTACCACCCGGACATGAAGACGTCGACCGCGACCAACAAGGGCGTGTTCAGCCACGACGTGACGTTCCTCTCGGCGGGCGTGTACTATGTGCAGGCCGTCGCGACTGTCGACCAGGACTGGCAGAAGCAAGGCACGGGCAAGGACCTGCCGTCGCCCAACGTCAAGCCGCAGACCCACGTCGTCAACGCGCGCACCAACCCCAACTGGATCTACAGCAACAACGGCCGGATCGTCAAGGGCCAGCTCGAGTGGAAGTCGCCCGTCGTGACCGTCGTCGTTGCGTGAAAACGCCATACACAACAACGAACGGAATAAAATGGGAGAACATTCGTATACGTATGGGGTCTCTGCAGGTTCCTTGTATACTAACGCAGCTCGAGCAGCAGCTTGATGTCCGAGAGCGTTTCCGCGATCGCCACCAAGTGCGTGAGCACCGCGTCACCTGCGAGCTGTGTCTTGGGCGACTTTTGACACGACAGTGGTTTGGCGACCATGAGTGGCTTACTCGTGTGGGCTTGAGATGTGGGTGCGGGCGTCGGCGCGGCCTTCCCGTCGTGTTGGGTGCTCTCCGCGGGCTTGTTGAGCTGGTACGCGTTCCCGATGGACGCGAGTCCCTCGATGGGAATGGGCAGGGCGGGTGCCGTGGGTAGTGGGGCAGCACGGAGCCGACCATGCGCATCACTGCTTGTAGCAGTGGCGGCGCATTGGGTCGAGATAGCGAACAGGAGCAACAACGTGACGCGCATCGAGTGGGAGGGTTGGTGGCGAATATAGGAATGGGTGCGCGGGAACAAAACTGTCACCGCGCCATGTCCACGGGATACGTCCAGCACAGCCCATCCATAGAGCCATGTAGAAAGACAGCTCCACGGCCTCCAGACGACTTCTCCTCTTCCCATCTTGGAAGGCGAGGACCACGAACAGGGATCGCATGGCGAGTCAGAACGCTTGCTCGGGTCATCACGCCGTCGCCCAGTTGTGAAAACGGGTGCACTCTATTCCACCCAATGAAAGCCATTCATTCTATTTATCGCCCAATGAGAACGCGTTAATCTGTACCCATGTCAAATATTCCACGAATAGCTACAAAAAATCGAATGCTTGATATCACCAACACTGATCGCGCGAAGAATGAACCAAACGAAACGATGCTGCAAAAAAAAAGTCTATTGAGCGTAGTGGTGTAAACGTGGACATGAACGACGTGGATGTGTTCGTGTGTGGGGCTTCGTTAAGCCGACATCATGCCGCGTGCTCCACTGCATGGCGACGCAGCAGTGCGCTTGGGCGATTGGGTCGCGTCGCAGCCTGCGCCAACGGCCTGGCCAGTCCGCCCTGTGGCATGGGCTTCGCCAGGCTCATGGGCTTGCGCGTTGTGGCGATTGGGCGCGGTCTACTCAGCGAACGGTCGCTCAAGGCAGCGCGCTGGAGGTTGGCCGGCGCGACCGTCGCCGACTCGTACGGCTCGGACAGAGCAGTCGTCGGCAGCACAAATGAGGCGTCGCATGGACAGGAAACTGCAGCTGCGGCAAGTGACACGAGAAGAACGAACTTGAGCATGGTGGCATGGACCGTAGAAAATGGAGAATGGAGCGTTCGCACTAAGGTCCAATGTCGAAGGGGGGGGGGGGGGGGG
>JAADVT010000803.1:0-14912 GCA_023335895.1 Pythium rishiriense
AAAAAAAAAAAAAAAAAAAAAGAGATCCGACCCCAACCATGAGCGCCAAGATCCCGGCGCCGCCACCTGTGAAGCGCACGGCGCCGCCGCCGATCGTCGTGGACCGTCCGCCGGCAGCGTCAACGCCACCGGTGGCGCCGTCGCCGTCGCGCTCAGCCGACGGCTCGTCGTCGTGGATGAAGATGTTGTCGTCGACGTTTCTCGGCGACCACGGTGGCGGGCTCTCGCTCAGCGCGTCGCTGTTCACGCGCAAGCCGTCGGCGCTCGCGATGGACAGCCCGAGCGCGCGCCCCCACGCCAAGCCCAGGTCCAAGCACGCGCTGGACGACACGCCGACGTTCAAGATCGCGCTCGTCGGTGGCTCGGGTGTGGTACGTGTGGCGCTGTGGATTTTGGGACGCGGACCCCCAGAAAAAATGATGTGGTGACGACGTGGTTTGGACCTCATAGGGCAAGACCAGCATCCTGCGGCGCTGGCTGCAGCGTCCGTACACGTCCAAGTACTCGCCGACGATCGGCGTGGACGTGATCTCGGTGCCGTTCCGGTACAAGACCCACGAGATCCTGCTCTCGATCTGGGACGTCTCGAGCGTCGAAGTTGACAACTCGCAGTCGGCTCTCCACTCGCTGATCTGCGAAGACCTCGACGGCATCTTTTTCGTGTTCAACGTCCACCGCGTGAGCTCGATCGCGGCCGTGGACAAGTGGCGCCACAGTCTGGCCAAGTACATCTCCGCCAAGGAGATCCCGTTCTACCTGCTGGCCCACAAAGCGGACCTCATCCAGAAGCGCATCATGAGCAGCGACGATATCGCGTCGTATGCCAAGGCCGGCGGCTACCGCGGCTGGATCTGGACCGTCGGTCGGCCCAACTTTGGCGAAAACGACAAGAACCCGGCCGTGCTTGAAGCACTGGAGCGCATGGTCGACGCCGTGTGGAAAGAGCGTGAGCGCAAGCCGCGTGTCGTCGCTCGGCCTGTCGGAGTGTTTGATGCGCCCGATAAACCGCCACGGAAGCTCGACGTCGTGCAGGTCGATGCCGACTTGCATAGCTTCTCGACGTCTCTGTTGCGCATTCCAACCAAGGCCATCACGACGCTCCCGCGTGGCGACAACTTGCAGCCGATCGAAGAGCGGTTCGACGAACGCCTTTCGCAGACGCGCATCTCGGATGTCGACAGTCTCCAGGATTTGACGCGGCGCTCGAGCTTTGGTGGCAACTGGATCTTGGGGAATGAAAAAGGCGTGTACTTGCGCGTGACCGACGACAGCGTCGTGGCAGACCACGAAGAATCCGAAGACGACGAAGCGGATAAGCACACTGATGATGAAAAAGAATCGGCACAACACGGAGAGCAGCGAGGAGATAAGACAGCTGCGAAGAGAGGGGCCCCAGGGGTCCCAAATAACGACACGACTGAAGAGAAGGTCGCCTCGCCGCGGGAAGCACCCACAACCGTGGGGACGGAAGCGCCTGCGGTCGGTATGACGAAAGCACCCACGAGCACAATGAGCGATCACGACGCGTGGCGCTTTTTTGCGGGCAGTATCAGTCGCGCTCGTGCCGAAGAAATCTTGAGGTACGGCACTCCCTGCGTGGTCTGGAAATCATTGAGAAGGATCTAACTCATGGTGATCAGTGGCCGAGAGAACGGCACGTTCTTGCTGCGCCGCAAGGATGCACAGACGCTGATCCTTTCGTATACCAGTTCTACTCAGGTTCACCACGCGCTCATCGAGTTCAAGAACCAAAAGTATCACGTCGGCTCCGCCAAGGTACAAGTAGGCTTTCCTTATCGCACTGTCGTAGACACTAACAACGTGTGTGAGACAGTCTTCACAGGTCGCATTCCCAACGCTCTCGCGATGCCTGCGCAGTGTGCGCAAGTACGCGAACCGCGGGCTCATTTTCACGCGGAACACCGACTTTCGTGTGGTCAACAAGGAAGAGATGGCGCTCGCCGAGGAGACTCCCACGCCGAGCCAACCTCCAGCACCACTGCAAGTCGACACCCACTCGACAAGCTCTTCGTGGCGGCCTGGAAGCACCAGTGGCACACCCACGACGGCCCACAAGCGCGGCGTGTCGCCCTCGCAATGTGGCGGCTCCTCGGCGGGTCTGCTCGCGCACCAGGAGCACGTGCGTGTGCCTCCGAAAGCCCGGATCGACGAACTCAGCACCGCATTCTACGAGCAGCTCATGCAACGGCTAAAGGACTATGCTGGAAGCCAACAAGACGCGCCCGAGAGCCCAGTGGACCCGACCGCGATGCTGGACATGGTACGTTTGTTTCGTCACTTGGTGAGACCTTGCATGGTGCCAATGAATGATTGACAACGCATGATGGTGCCAGGCCACCGAAGAGCTCAAGCAGCTGCACAACATGAAGGCGAGCGACGCCGAGTCCCAATGGCGCCAGCTCGTCAAGAACATGGAGCTCTGGAACCGCATCGTGCTCAACCTGGTACACTTCACGAACTCAACCTACTGACGTGAGCACCATGTGTCCTGTCTAACCTACTGATGTAACACTAACAGGAAATCACCGTGCCATGAGCAGAGGTTCAGTTACTCTCTAGCAACTTCCGCGCAACATTGACGCAACATAATAGCCCTTCAACTGATACGTAACGACCCCCCTCGCTCGATTTTTTGTAGCCGTTCAGGATCTCAGCGCGGACCAATACGCGCGGCACGTCGCGCGGTGTCACTGCGGCCGTTGGCGCCTCCTCCTCCTCCTCTTTCTCCTCTCCTCTCTTCCCACCCCTCCTCCTCCTCTCCTCCATGGAAGGGTCCCGCCTGCTCGCGCCCGACCCGCTGTCGCCACTCGCGTGGGCCTCGCGCGGCGGACCGGCGCCCTCCTCGCTGAGCTTCTCGCCCATCAAAGGCGCCAGCACCAGCTCCTCCTCCGCCATGACCCAGAGCTCCAACAGCCACAGTCTCAACCTTGAGGACGACCCCGACGATGTCGACGGCGACGCGCTTGAGCTCGGCGAGCGCAAGAAGCTCGTGGTGCCCGTCAAGCTGGGCGCGCAGGGCAAGCGCCGCAGCTCGGCGCTGCTGCTCGCGTCGCTGTCGCCGCGGCCGCCGCCGGCGTCGTCGGCCTCGATCATGGCGGCGTCGGCCCAGTCAGCGGCCACGGCGAGCGCGCGCGACAAGCTCACGGTGCTGGCCGTGGTCGTGCATCTCTGCAAGGGCAACATTGGGCCCGGCGCCATGTCGCTGCCCAGCGGCTTTTCCAAGACGGGCATCCACGCGGCGCCGCTCTATTTCGTGCTCGTCGCGCTGCTGTCCACGTACAACATGGACTTGCTGCTGTACTGTAAGCGCATCGTGAACCCGACGCGCGCCATGTCGTTTGGCGACGTGGCCGGCAAGATCCTGGGCCCGCGCGGCAAGACGCTGGTCGACGTCTTTCTCGTGGGCACGCAGCTCGGCATTTGCTGCGTGTATTTCACGTTCATCGCGACCAACATCCACGTCGTCCTACCAGAAGAGTATGCATGTGTGTGTAGCCATGCCTGGACATCAGTACGCGGTCGACTAACGGACGTCTGTGTGTGTGGATTGATAAAAACCCTGACAGCATGCAGCTCGTGGTCCACGAGCGACAACTGATTTTTGCGATCTTCCCCGTCATCCTCTTGCTGTCGTGGATCCGCAAGCTCCACAGCATCACGCCGTACTCGAGTCTAGGTACGCACCGCCCTGGTCAGCGAACGGTATGTTGAGGTCTCACGTCGATGTACACAGCCAACGTGGCCGTGCTCCTGGGCATTAGCATTGTCTTCTACTACTCAATCGACTATTACAACCACCCGACCCGGCCGCGCGTGGACCCCGTGACCGTTGACGTCTCGCAGTTCCCCGAGTTTTACGGCACGGCCGTGTACAGCTTCGAGGGCATCGGGCTCATCCTGCCCATCCAGAACGAGATGCGCAGCCCGCACTTGTTCCCGCGCGTGCTCGCAGCGTGTATGCTCGTGATTCTCGTGCTCTTTTTGTTCATCGGTGAAGTCCCGACCATCGCGTTCGGCCGCATCACCAACGGCAGCATGACCGCCGTGCTCCACGAGTACTGCGAAGGCTGGCTCGTAACGCTGGCCAACATCATGCTCGCGTTTGCGTGTCTCCTCTCGTTCCCGATCCAGTTTTACCCGGCCGTGACCGTGCTCGAGAGGGCCATGTCCAAGCGGCGCGGCGGCGCCACGCCGTCCTCTCGTCGGTCAGCGCTCGACGAGCGGTCCCGTCGCGAGTCCGTTCGGATGCTTGAAGCCGCGGGCAATCGCCGCCGCGCCTCCGTAACCACCGAGGGCATGAGCAAGAGCCTCGCAGTGTCCATGGCAGTCACCCACGGCAGCGGCGGAGCACGACGCAGCATCGCCTCGGGCTCGCGCACGACGTCACCGACGTCGGCAACAGCGACCACAGACCCGTCCGGCCTGCCTCGCTGGCTTGACGCACTGATGTGTTCATTATCGCAGACCGAGTGCAACCGAACGATCTTTCGCTCGATGCTCTGCACGGGGCTCATGGTCATCGCTGTGTGCATCCCTGACATTAGCCTGCTCATCAGTCTCTTTGGTGCTGTCGGCTCGAGCATGCTCGCGATCATCGTGCCGCCCGTTATGTACCTCAAACTGCACAGCCGGCATGATCCGCTCTCGCTCCCGTCCCTGATCGTACACTGGGGTATCATAGTCTTCGGCGTGTTGGGCATGATCGCTGGTACCTTCCAGGCCATGAAAGACATCGTCGCTACGTTTCAATCACCCTGACCATCTCACACCCGATAGAGATTCAATGAATACATTCTGTACGTTAGAGGTTATGTGCGTTGAACATCGATCATCACCTTGCCTCCGGTGAGTATCGATTGCCATGGCGAGTTCGCCGTAGAAGGTCGTGCGAATCTGTCGCTCCCGCTTCTTGTTGTCGTCTATCTAAACCCTGTTGAGCTATCCGCGGTGAGGTCCTCACTCACCGAGATAGTGGTGTACTGGCGTACACTGAGCTTCAAGGTGCTTGCAAACGTTGGCATCTTTATTCGACCTTGATGTTTCGGTAGATCCGCTTGGTGAACACGCTGCTGCCGAAGTAGCCGATCGTGCCGGTCATAATGAAGAACGAAAAGCAGAACAGGCCCCTAAAGGAACAAAAGAGGCGGTTAGTGCACTGGTCAACTAGATCGTCAACCCGTAGTGAGTCACGTACATGTATCCAAAGTAGAAACATGTCTGCAGGAAGCCCGACATGTTGGTCTTGAAGAAATAGAAGTAGATCGCGTACAGGAACACGTAGACCGCGGTGCTGCCAGCGGCCGCGAACGACGTCCAATGCCAGCGGTAGTTTTCCGAGTTGAGAAGGAAGTAGGTGCACACGATGGTGACGCAAAGTGTCACAACACAGAGGATCAGGAACACGAGCAACATGAAGCCGTACACGTAGTAGAACTTGTAGTTCCAGAACGATGCAAAGATGAAGTACATCTCGATGAAGATCGAGCCGAATGGAAGAATGCCGGTAAGCGCGATCATCGACGGCGGACGCAGGTACCACCGAGCCTCGGGCACTTCTCGAGGGAACTTGTTAACGCGGCATGGGAACCCACGTTTCGCGGCACCGTGGCGGCCAAGAATCGTTCCGAGCACGGCAAGAGGGCACGACACGAAAAACCAGACGAGGATCACTTGCACAATCGTCACAAACGGGATCGCGTACGTAGTACCGTAGCTCACTGCTAGCGCGTTGATGAAAAACACGGTCACGAAGATCACAGTCGGAAGCAGTGCCGACGACATGACCATCGCTCGGATCCAGTCCTTGGAGACGCGTGGGTAAAAGAACTGGTGGTAGAATGCACCACTCGCGTACCCATTAGCGAGCGACGAGAACGCGTACACAGTGAGACCAACCGAGACGACACCACCCGGTTGCATGTACAACGATGAAATAATCGCGATCAGCATCAAGAACACCGACAGCACAAGGAGCTGCGCGCCCGTGCCGATCAAAGCCGTAAAGAGTAGCAAGTAAGGAGGGGCACGGAACACGTCGCCATGGAGCAGCTTCCATCCCGAGTTCGCATCTTCCTTGAGCAGCGTGCTCTTGCCGTCCAACATGAGCTCCTCGGCGTCGTCTTCGGCAAACTTTGCGTAATCGTTCTTGAGCGTGCGCAGGAGAATGAGCGCGACAAGACCGCACAAGAAAATCACCATCATGAACGAGTTGAAGATCGAGAACCAGTGGATCTGGTGCTCAAAGAACTCGTCTTCGAGGTATCGGTCGAATCGCTTCTCGAATGGGATATCCGTCTTGGTCCATGAGATCTCGTACGTGAACTCGACCTTCCTGCGGCACGTACCCATCCACATGTGAGCGCAAAACACTAGGATGATCACCAAAAGAGCATCGCCAAGGCACGTACTTGTTGGACGCGATCGATGTCATGACGTCCGAGTACGTCAGGTTCACGTGGATAATGTGGACGCCGTTGTACGAGATCGAATACTTCTTGTGCGTGTACAGCACGCGCGTTCCCACCGGAAACTGTTTGAGCAGCTCCGGATCATCATCGGCCTTCATGATCTTGCCCACGAGGCCCCACACGGGCAAGTCATCAACATTCATCTGGTACCAGTAGTGTTCATCGACCTTTGGTTTTCATCCACAAGAGCCAATCCGTCAGTCAGTGTTCTCGTTGGTCCGAATTTGTCAAATAGTCGAGTGGCTTACCGCAGCGCCAAACTTGAGCGCGTCGGCGTCAGTGAGCGTCTGCGAGCACAGCGTGGTCTTGGCCGTGTCCACGCCAAACTTGGCCGACTGGCCCGAGTGATACAGCTCGTTGCCCTCGAGGATCTCGCCAATGCCCAGCGCGTGGGCCTCGGGCTCTTCGAGGCCCGGCGCCTTGCAGAACGGCAGCGAGTTGTACGTGTACGTCTCCTGCGGGTTGTTGAATGGGCCGATCTTGTTGACCCAGAGCACAACCTCGTCGCCCACAGCGTACTACATCACAACCAGAAAGCCAGGTCAAGAACAATTCGGAGTGCCTAAACGATGATCATACGAACCTCGTGGTTCTCTACGTCGGCGTAGACGTGCGACGTGAGCAGCGCCAGCGCCGTGGCCACCACGGCCGTCGAGCGCCGCATCCACATGATGGATCTCGGGAGGGAAACAAACGGGAAAGAAATGGCTCGCGTGACGCGAGTCGACGTGGTCCAGAGGCGATACGCCCACCGATGGAAAGCTCCGGACGCGCGCTATGCGAGGGTGGTGACAATAGTGCCGCGGAGCGCGAGGGAGCGACGCAGCGAGCGAGCGGAGTTCGCGCGGGCGGCGGGGTGGCGGCGGGCAAAGGTGACCTGGAGACGCCTCCACGTTGCAATGCTGGTCCCGCTCTCTCTTCAACAGTGCGCCTGGGGGGAAGGATTATTTACGCGTACGGTTTTTACAGCACGTAAATACGAATTTGTGAGTTGGCCTGCTCGCATTGGGTGAAATGGGGGGATTGTGACGTGTTTAAAATAGTGACCGTAGCCATGTGTCGAGAAGCGGGTTCTGGTGAGCAGCTCCATTATTCACAGTCCGCCCACCCAGGTTCGGACGGATTGTTAACCACACCGACTCTGAACAAGGTCGCTCTAAATGACGGCACATCTACGACAAGAGTTGGCAACCGCATCGACTGTCTCCAGAAACTACATGTCATTTGTTTCGCGTCTAAATAATACCCACGACGTCGCAACCTTCCTTTTCGGTTTGCGAGGGCCAAAACTGCTACACATACCATAATGCTTTCGCTCACGACACGGAATCACGCCACTACAAATACGCACATCGAGGAGCCCCGTTCCACGGGGCCTGGCTGCATCAAGCTCATGCCGATCCATCACTCGACGACGGCTTCTTGGTCACCTCTCGCACCACAGGGAAGCACGGGACGGGTTTAAGATCCGGCATCGAATCCATGGGCTTGAACGCGTTCAGGAACTCAGTGTTGGGTGTGACCCAGTCGTCCATGAGCAAGCCTTCCGTGAACGTTCCCTTCTGATTTGCCGGGTTGTACTCGTAGTTGCTCTCTGGATTCAGAGACCACATGAAGCCGCCGGCATAGTTCTTGCTCATCATCACACGGATGGTCAAATCAGTCGTGCGCTTGGTCGTCTTCAACGGATGTGCGTCCTTCGTATACAAGCCCGCGAACTCGCCGAGCAGGAGCGCGTTCGTGTTTTCATCAATGAGGTAGCCGAACATGTCGTGCATCGTGGTTTCGATTCGATTGTACAGTGCCTCATCGCTGAGCTCTTCAAACTGGGAGTAGTCCTCGGTCGTGGCCGCGCCGTAAAAGTATTTCTGCGGCGCGACAGCGGACGTGTAGTAATGAGGTGCCCACACAAGCTTGTTGGGGATCGTAAACTGCGGACGAACTTTGGCGGCGTCTTGGAGACCGCCTCCCCACCAGTCGTAGTACTCACTCTGAACACCGTCAAGCGTGATCGTGTGCACGTTCACCACACCTTCTACGAACGCCAACCAATTCGGACAGTTCGCGTGCATGACCTTGGCGATCTTTTCGGCGCCAATCACAAAGTCGTTGTCGGTTCCTGTCCCCCAGTCAGCCTTCTCCGGCTCGTTCTTGAGATCCACTCCGATGACATTCCAGTAGTCCTCGCCACACAGCTCCTTCGAGATTGTGTCCATGGCGGTGAGAAAGTTCTCTTGGCTAACACCGAGAGCAGCGTCGAACCAGTTGTCGCCAGACTTGGTGTTGGTGAGGCGATGCATACTGATGAGCACACCAATCTTGCGGAACGCGAGCGACATGACGATGGACTGGAGCGACGTGATGAAATTCTTGAGATTCAGCGCGCGGTTCGACGCGACATTCACGACGCCCGGTTGCGGTGGGTTGTTGTTCAGAATGTTTTCGATTGACACAGGGATGCGGACAGCGTTGAAGTTATTCCGCGAAAGGAACGCCGCAATCTCGTACTATTCCAAAACCAATATGAACAGCATCATCGGTCAGCACTTGCGGACACACTCCCCAACAAAATCAAAGCCATCAGCCACTCACCGCGCTGGTGCCGTTCTGCGAGTTCTCCCAGAGCCCAAACGGGATCGCGAGCGCCGTCTCCATGCCGAACCAGTTGATGCCCTTGATCTGGAAGGGCACCTCAGTGCCGTTCGCGGACACGGCCACGAGCCGGCCGTTCTTGCTCTGGTAGTCGGGCTGCTCGCACTCTGTAATGTATCCACACACACACACACACGCGCACCACTTTGGTCAGCACACATTGATCCCAGTCTCGTCGACGAGTCACCCCATTACGTACTCGTGTTGGTCAGCTTGTAGCTCTTGGGGTTGCCGATCTGGCCGTCGTCGGCAATGTCGTCTCCGCCCGAGGTCTTGCTGCCGTCTTTGATCTTGCGGCCATTGCGCGCGTTCTCCTCAAACTCCTGCGCGCGAACGAGCTTGGCCGAGCGCGCCTCCTGGGCCTTGGTGACCAGCAGGTAGCTCGAGGCCGCGAGCAGCAGCAGCACGAGCAGCACGCCAGGCCAGCGCCGGTACGCGCCCTTGTAGTCGGACCGCTTCTCGCGGCCGGTTGCGTCCTTTTTGATGAAGATGCGGTGCTGCCGCTGGTCGTCCTGGCTCGCGGTCGTGGCCGTGCTGGTCTCGTGGATCTCGTGCGAGTACTGCGTGCGCTGCGGCGCGAGCAGCTGCCGCGGCAGCCCGGGGCCCAGCGACGCGAGCGCCGTGATACGCCACGTGACCGAGTCCTCCGACTGCTTGGGCACGGACGCCCGCCAGTGACTGTCCATACTTGGCAGCGCGATCGATTCCGAGTGTGGGTGTGTGGCCAGGGGGGGGAATCGGAAGACAGCGCGACCAGGAGGATGTGACGACGTGGACGTTGGCAAGGCTCACGCGGCCGACAAAGGTGCTGGTGACGGCTTGATTCTTCCGGGCGAGTTGACTCGGTCAGTGTAGGTGACTGCAAGGCATCCACAGTGGAAAGGAGTCCGCTCGCTCCTTTCTGTCTGTCGCTGGCACGTGGTGGCCCGCCCGCACTCCCCCCTTTTTGCCATGGCAAGGCAGGCGCCATGCCATGAGTTCCTTGAACAGAGAGCGAGACGAGGGGGCGAAAAGCCCTAGACCCCCCGAAAGACGTCGCCTTTACATACTGAATATTTGCTATTGGTTGAAAACAGGTGGTTTTACAAGTTTTCATTGGCTGAAATGTAGATGAACCGACTAGTTTCTGACGTTCCGCGTTTGTGAGGACGGACGAAAATCTGGTGCGATGACGCAAAAAGATTCCGTCGCCGGAAGGAACATATCCACTGCCGTGGAGTGGCAGATGCCCCGCTGTCGCGACGGTCACATAGTGACCCGGTGCATGGGTCCTGTGACGTTCCGTCCACGGGGTGCGACGTGCGTGGTGCCATGACGCCATGCTGGATCGGAGAACCCGCTTTGAGTCGTTGACTCTTTAGCCAAATGGATCGGTAGGAGTGTAGAGCGCATATACATTAGACAAGTTTGTTTGGTTGTGAGCCGCAGGCCACAATGTGAGAGGGGCCATACCGCCGCCGGGATCTTTCCTTCTACTCTCCGTGCCACTTCCGAGAAACTCGCTCACGACGAGGTCGAAGTCGGGAAGCACGGGAACATCTTGAGGTCCTTGATACTGTCGAGCGCCGCCATACCGGCCAAGAACTCCTTGTCGGGCGACAGCCAGTCGTCGCTCAGCAGACCTTCCGTGAAGTGGCCGTACGTGTCGGCCGGGTTGTACTGGTACGCACTCTCCGGGTTCAGCGACCACATGTAGCCGCCGGCCATACCCGAGCTCAGCATGGCCTCGATCGTAAAGTCGGTCGTGCGCTTGGTCGTCTTCTTCGGGTGGAGATCGGTCGCATAAAGACCGGCAAACTCGCCCATCACAACGGCCTCCTTGTTGCGGACCGCCAAGTAGCCAAACATGTCCATGAGCGTCGCGTTCACGTTGTACCGGAGCGTGTCGTCGTCGAGCTCGACATACCCCTTCAGCTCGCTGTTGGCGCCTGTCGTACCGCCGCCGTACAGGTACCACTGCGGCGTCACACCAGTGTTGTAATAGTGCGGCGCGTACACCACCTTGTTGGAGGTCGAGAGCTCGACGGGGTTCTCGCCGGCGGCCTGGAGCCCGCCACCCCACCAATCGAAGTACGACTTGGACTTGCCGTTGAGAGTGAACGTGTGCTCCTTGTTGATACCCTCAACGAACGCCAGCCAGTTCGGGCAGGCCTTGAGCATACGGTTGCCGATGAGCGTCGCGCCCTTCTGCCAGTCAGGGTCCGCGCCACCCCATGAGCACTCGTGCGGCTCGTTCTTCAGGTCGAGACCGATAATGTTCCAGTAGTCTTCGCTGCACAGCTCCTTACCGAGAAGGTCGACGGCGCTCAGAAACTGCTCCTCAGTCACGCCCAGTTCAGCACTGTACCAGGCGCCGCCCGAGGTTTTCGTGTCGAGCGTGTGGAGACTGATCAAAACTGTGACCTTGCGGAACGCCAGCGACTGGATAATGCTCTTGAGGGCCGACATGTACGTCGTGATGTTGAGTGCGCGGTTCGAGTTCAAGTTGACCAGGTTCTTCTGCGGCGCCAGGTTGTTGAGGACGCTCTTGATGCAGATCGGCAGTCGCACGCTGTTGAACTTGTTGCGCGCGAGGAACGACGCAATCTCGTACTGCAGCATATTCAGAAGTAGAGTTTATCAGCATCACCCACAATCGAGGCAACAGGACAAAGAGCACATACCGCAGTCGTGCCGTTCTGTGTGTTTTCCCAGAGACCGAAGGGGATGGCGTTACCACTGTACAAAGTCCACACTCGGGTCAGTATGGTGCCCACCACCGACGCGAATATCATCCACGCGACGTAGAGACGTACGTTTCCATGCCGAACCAGTTGACGCCCTTGATGCCGACGGGCACTTCGGTGCCGTTCTTCGAGACGGCGTAGATCTGGCCGTTCTTGCTCTGGTAGTCGGGCAGCTCGCAGCCCATGCTCGGGTACTTCTTCGGGTTGCCGACCTGTCCGTCGTCGTCGATCAGCTCGGTGCTGTTGAGCCCGTCCTGGATCTTGCGGCTGTTCTGTAGGTTGTACTCGTACTCGCTCTCGAGCTTGGCCGAGCTGTCGTGGGCGCTCATCGCGCCCAGCGTGATCAGCGCCGCGGCCGCGCCGAGAATGCCGATCAGCAAGAGAATGCCGGGCCACGTCTATCGCCCCACAAACCCAAGTCAACAACCATCAGCGCCACGCGTTTTTTCTCTCGCCTACCAACGTACGCGGATGCGGCCCTTGTAGTCGGCCTTGCGCTCGGGCCGCGCCGTGTCCTCGGGCTCGACGGCCGTGATCACGAACTCGGTCTGGCGGGGCATGCCGTTCGAGAGCGTGCCGCGGCCCGAGTCGTTAAAGTTGACGCTGCCGCGGAGCAGGTCCTCCGACGGGCGGTGGATGCCCGCGGGGAACTCGCTGTTCTGGAAGGTCGCGCGGGTCTGGGACGCCGTGCCGCGGAGCGGGGCCCTGTCATCGTCCATGGTCATGGGGTGGGAGGATGGAGATCTGAGGGGGATTGGTACGCGGGGGAGAGTCGGCGGCGTTGGTTTCTCCGCGGCGCGTTATGAGGGAAACTGTTGGGAGGAGATAGTTGTGAGGGGAGCCCCCGACGAGAGCTCGCGTTGGCAACACACGATGGGGTTACCTCTTTCGTGAGGGATGCTGTGAGCGTCAGGTATCCCCCGTACTGTACGCGGCTGTAGAGGGCGCAACTGACGACAAGCAAAACTGTGCGAGCGAGAAAATTTTCAGCGTCTCCGGCACGCCAACACGTCGGGAGGAAAGCTTTCCAAGTAACTTACCGCCACCACGTGGCAAGGTGTAACCACCCAGCTGGTTGCGTTTGGGGACTGTACAGTAACCCCATTCATACAGCAAGATACTCAAGTCGGAAGAGCGCAGCGTACACATAACCCCTGGGAATTGTAGTGTTTTCGTACCCCTACCTATTTATGCGACAGGTGCCTCGTTTGTAAACGTTGCTTGATGTGGGAGGGGTAGGGCGTTGGCCAAACCGACCAAAAGCGACAGGAGGAGTGTTCTGCTGTGTCCGGATTGGTTGCAGTGGAGAAATGCGACCAAGCGCCACAAGGAGTCGGAACAATTTTTAGTGCCGAAAGATTGCGGTAAATTACGGGCCTGGATCGGTTTCGTGTACTGCATTTTAGTGATCTTACGTTCAGATCTACTGTATTTAAAAACTAATGTTGAACCCATTTCACTGAAGGGATCAGACACCTGGATGATTTTTCTTCAGGCTGCACTCGCACCGCCCGACGGTGAACCGCTCAGAACGTCCGATGGGTTCACGCGACACGTCAGACTGGTGATCACCGCCGTGAGCAGCTGCCACCATCGGCTAATCTCGTGGCGCTCCGGTCCAGAGACCACCACAGTTGTAGCTTCTCCACCCATGGTACGCAAAGGGACGGAGTCGCTAAGCTCTCGCGCGAGTGTGCAAGGCGCTTCCCACTGTCGCAGCAGCTCGCCCGTGGCGTACCGCTGCGGCTGAAACGCTCCGGTTGGAGTGGATTGGGTCACGGCGGTCGGGTCGTCCGCGTAGACAAACCACCGCAGTGGCTCACACTGCGCCGGCAGTCGCGAGGCAACAGCAGGACGCGGCGAGTCAGCCAGGCCCTTCGCCCAGCTGTGCGCAGTCTCGAGTGTCAGACGTCGACATTGGACACGGTCAGCTGTGCGCAGCCCAGTTATTTTCGTTGAAACACGGGATATCGAGAAGTCGACCAAGTTGCGCTCGGTCGATGTTTGATGTGTTTGAGAGCCCAGATACACCCACTGACCGGTGGAGATCGAAAGTGAGTACAGCTGCAAAAACTTGAACCCGTGGTCCGCGATGAAGTGGATCGCCTCCAAGATAAAGTCAAGCTCATCGTCGTCCATGAAGTACGGAACGCTGAAGCGTAACGAACCCAGGCGAATGGCTTCGACGCCATGGACGAGGTGGCGTTCCAGGGCGACGAGATCTTCGCTGGAAATGCCCAAGAGCCGTGTGGCGTAAGGTGCTGCACACTGACAACCAGTGCGCGTCTGGATGCCAAACAAATCGTTGAGTAGCGTACTCACAAAATTGTAGTGCAAGAAACGATCACCACACCGCACGAGAAACGAGAAAATCGGCAACTGCTCAACGCCAGCGTGGCCCAACAACACCAACTTCTCGTTCCGTGTAAACGAGTCGCGAACCCGCGCAACGTGTGACCGCTCAAGGGCCATGATCTGTTCTGCTCCGATGCGCTGCTTCGTTTGGACCGCCAGTCCCAAACGGATGCTGCCGAGAATGTCCGGCGTGCCGCCTTCCTCGCGGTCTTCACGATGCGACAAGTACCGATGGTCGCGCTCGCTCACAAAGAAGACCGTGCCACCGCCCGGTACCGCCGGCACGGCGTTCTTCAGGAGCCGCGTCTTGACGACCAATACACCGGGTGAGCCGGGACCGCCGACAAACTTGTGGCCGGAAAAGTAGATCGCGTCTTTATACGCCAACGACTTGGTGTCGTTCTTGGTCTTCTTGGTGGCAATGCTTCCGGTAGTGGTCTCACTTCCTGACTCGAGCTTGGTCTTGGTGTCGGCATCCGTCTCGATCTCGGCCTGCGCATCCGCATCCGTCTCCATCGACAACGTCCTCGGGTTCATGTCGATCGCCACGTACGGAGCACACGACGCGTAGTCCCAGAACGCTAAGGCGCCGTACCGGTGCAGCGCCACGGTCACGCGGTCCACGTCGGTGAGTACGCCGGTGATGTTGGAGGCCGCCGAGAAGGCTCCGATCTTGAGGGGTCGCATCGCA
>JAADVT010000804.1:0-14887 GCA_023335895.1 Pythium rishiriense
AGAAAAGCAATGGTCACCTCGGGCGACGCGACGGATCCTCCCCTTCCTGCGCTGACGAAGCGTGCGCGGCGTCGCAAAGCGCAGCGCGCGCGCCGAGATGCGCATCGACGCGCCAACCGCGAACATCTGACGCAGCTGTTTTGTCGTGGCACTCTTGGCGGGGTCCTCGTCCGTGGCAGCGACGCCGTCGTCCGTGGACGACCACTCGTCGATCAGCGCGAGCGCCGCCGCGAGCGTCGCCGCGAGCGTCGCGTCGTCGTCGTCATGCGGGAGATGGAGCGCCATGCTCGGGAGATGAGACCTACCTCAACCGGGGCAACTGACACGGAGATGCTGTGGTTTCAAGACCTGATAGAACGTGCTTGAATGACGGTTCCTACCCTGGTTTTATCACATAAAACGGTCTATCTCACCAATCAGAACACGCCATTCAGTTATGGCATGGATGAGTGCATTGAAAATTAATTGGGCTGGACGAACAATTATTGCGAGGCACCGCACACACAGAGACGAGTCGAAAAAAAAGAAAAGAAAGAGAGAGCACATCCACGCCCACAGCCGCTGGTGCTAGGGCGATGCACAGTGCGAGCGCATGAGTAGTCCCTCGACGGTGCTGCGCTTGACGTCGGCGTCGGCCTTGAGCCGTGCGAGCACGAAATTGGCGAGCAGCCCCGCGAAGAAGCGGCCCGTGGTCGGGTCGGCGTAGTCAAACTTGACCGAGATGTGGCAGCTCGTTTGCACATGGGTATAAGGCGACCAGCCGTCGGGCCCGACGCCCTGAATCACGCGCAGACACGAGTTTTCCTGCATGGTCACTTTGACGGCCTCCGGGTCCTCGCTGAGGTTGGGGGGCGAGTGCATGCTCGTCACGATCGCCGGCAGCTGGCCGGGCTGGCCGCACTCGGCGAACCGGCGCAGCACGAGCTGGCCGCAGAACGAAAAGATGAACGAGTCGAGCACGACCCGCGCGAGAAAGTGGGCCACGAACGCCTCGTACGTGTCCACGAGCTGCGTGGGGGCAGAACATGGCGTGGAGCTCAGTCCCTCTCAGTCAGTCGCCGAGTCGACGAAAAGGGAGCGCGACGTACCACTTGCGGGCCGGTGTTGCGCCATTTTTGCTCGTAGCGCTGAAGCGTGACGGTCCAAAGCGCGTCGAGCACGGCGCGCGCCTCAAAGGGCACGGCCCAGCCTTCGCGGAACGCCAGCACGACCTCGCCCTCGAGGTCGTTGTTGATCTCATAGTCGACAAACGGCCGCGTGCCCTGCTGGAAGCTCGCGTGGGCAAACACGGCGTCCAGGTTGTCGTAGATCAGGTTGGTCGTCTCAAACTGCTCGACGCTGTGCGGCAAAAGCCGCAGCCGATCGAGCGTCACTTCCCGCTTGAGCGTGCGCACGGCTTCCTGGGCCTGGGGGTCAACAGCGTGTACATGCGAGAGCGTGAAGGTCCACGTCGAAGCAGAGCAGTCATCGGGAGATGGCAGAGTACGCACCCGCATGTCCTGGGACTTGCCCATGAGCGCGGCCATGCCCTGCGCGATCGCCGCGTGGGTGTCCAGCAGGCGTCGCAGCTTGGTCTGTTCGAGCTCGGCCTGGCGGCGCAGCCGCAGCTGGTTCTCGGCCACGCCCTGCCACAGTGAGACCATGGGCAGGGGGCCGTCGGCCAGCGCGTGGGCGCGTCCGCCGCCGAGCTGCAAGGCCGCCATCTGCGCCTGGAGCGCCTCGAGCTGCGCGCGCAGCCCCAGGATCTCGTGGCGCCGGCGCTGGTTGGTCGACGACACCTTGGTATCCTCGCCATTATTGGTGCTGCGCGCCATCGCACGCACGCGGCCACCGGCGCTCTTGGTACGCACGACCATCTTCTTGGCGGGCGCGCCAATCTCAACCTCGGGCTCCTCTTCGAGCGGGTCGCCCATGTCCGACCGCGCCGACTCGTCGTGCTCGCTGTTGGACGCGTCGGTCATGTCGCTCCACTGGACGGTCTCCGCTAGTGCCGAGTCCAGCGCGGCGCCGTCGCCCCAGGCGTCGATCAGCGCGAGCGTGTCGTGGAGCAGCGCCGGGTCGTCAGCCAGCCAGTCCCCGTCCATGCTTGCGCGGCGCGTCAACTTGTCCACTTTGGGTCGTGATCGGAAGTGTTTGTCTCGCCGTGTTCCGCGCAACAGGGGAGACTTGACCCACCGGAGGGTCGGCCCACAGTGGTGTGGACCGACCCACACAGAGACAACACCAACAGGGTGGAGATGTATGCCACGGTGGCAGCGGTGTTTCTCTGGGTGATGAGTGGACGTTTACTCCATGTCCCACAGTGTATCCTCGAGGTGATTCACTCGGGGAACACACGATCACACTCGCGATGGACTCGTGCCTCGGCTGAGATGGGTTCGTCCAGGTCGTTCGTTGCGTGTGCGAAATATGACCTGCGTCATTTGCGAGACGCAACGGCGCAACACGGCCGACACGGTGGCAACACGTTGGCACCGACTGGACAGTGTTTAACGCCACACCGACCGGTCATCACGGTACGGTTTCACTCACCCTCAAGAACTGTGGAGGGAGCGTTGGCCCCCTGCCCCACGGAGACTTGCGTGCACACCGTAGCCTGTTGGACACCGTGCCGAGCCGTGGCAATGTACACCGTGGCGTGCCCGACAAGTCGCCTGGTGGAGCCGCCCATCAGCCCACTTCTGCGGATTCGACGTTCTCTCTCCTGTCTGTGGACGCATTTGATCACCTCCCCTGATGCCGTGGTTTGGGGGACGACGTGACGAGCTCTGGTTAAACGGGATCTTTCAAGGTCAGCTGTGTACCCGCGCCCTTGATCCCAGAGCGTGCTTGATCAAGACCACGATCGAACTAGAGCAGCAGACTCGTCTTGGTCAATTGACTAACTGATAAACACCATGCAGGCAGCGATGAGGTCCCATTGAAAGGCGGTGGTTCCACAGTACTCGCGGTTATTCCACCTTTGATGCGATGGCGCAGATGACTTGATATTCCCTAACGTACCGTGCGGCTCTTCGATACCGTGCCTACGGACGAAGTTGTTGCAGCAGGTGGCAGCAAAATTCTTCTCAAAGGCAGGGGGGGGGAGGAGCAAAGTCATCGTTTCAGAGAAGATGGATTCACAACCTGTCCTGCGGAATGTACCGTCGCGTCGCCATTGGTCACGTGACCACTGGGCAAATTCCACCCACCATGAATGATGAGCAAGCCGCCGATATTGGTGTAACTGCCGGGTCGGCACCTGGAATCGTGGTGTGTGAGTGCAACCTCATACATAGACCACTTCGACATCGAATCTGTGGTAGGGTATTGCTTGAGCGTACTTACTTGTATCGACAGGCTGGTTGTACCATCTTCAACACTTCAGAGACGAGTGGAGAAGCGAATCCTCAACGGTGCTCCGTTTCACATGGACGTCGGACTGTAGTCTGCCTAGCACAAAGTCCGCGAGAACTCCGGCACGTCGGCGGCCTACGCGGTCGTCCTCGTAGTCGAACTTGACCGAGGTGTGGTAGCTGCACTGGATCTGTGTGAGTGGTGAGGATCCGTCCGGACTTGGCAGAGATAACACACGAAGACACGAGTGCTCTTGGAGGCACACTTGCTCGACGTCTTCTTCGTCATTGGACAACGGTGTCGAAAACAGGTTCGTGACGATTGCTGGAGTGTGATCGCTGTGTGGGTCCGCGAACCGCCGTATGACGAGCTGCCCGGCAAAGGCATATAGTGACGCGTGCATCTTGGCGCGCCCCACAAACCGAGATACAAATGCGTCATCTGTATTCACGAGCTGTACCATAAATGAAGAAGTCGGTAAGGATCCGAGCCACCTGCTATCTTCGTTCGAATGGCGAGTACATACCACTTGCTGGCCTGGCAGCCGCCATTTTTGTTCGTATCTCTTGAGCGTGAACGTCCACAGCGCACCAAGCACTGCGAGTGGCTCGAATGGGACCGTCCACGTCTCACGAAACTCGAGCACAACTTCTTTCTCGAGACCATGGAAAATCTCGGCGTCAACAAACTGGGTCGAACCTTCGTGGAACTTTGCGTGCGCGAACACCGTCTCGAGATTTTCGTACATCAGGTTGACGCGGTCAAACTGATCGACGGTATGGGGTAGGAGCTGCAATCGTTCGGCTGTCATTTCGCGCTGGAGCGACAATGCCGCTTCCTCAGCCTGGGTATACGCCGTGCAAGATACACTTTGTCAGTCAATGTGAGGCTAGTGTGGCTGGGATCCACCACTTTACAAGACAGTACCTGGAGCTCCTGCGCTCGGCGCATCAGCTTTGCCATTCCCTGCGCAATGGCCATGTGCACTTTGATCTGATTACGGAGTCGGGCCTGCTCGAGTTCCGACTGGCGGCGCAGGCTGCGCTGGTTCTGCGCGATGCCCCGCCACAAGTGTGGCACGGACCATGCCGACCTCGTCGGCGCGCTCTCGTGGGGCGACCGCAGTTGGACGATACGCGCTTCCAGCGTGCGGATTTGGTCCCGCAGCGCGAGCATCTCATCGCGGCGGCGCCGGTGCGTGGACGCCTTCGCGGCCTTGACGGGGGACCTTGTGGGCCTGGTGTCGTCGGGACTCTGTGACGAGTCGCTCCCGGAATCGCTCGTTTTTGTCGGAGATGCGGTCGCTGTCAACGCGGTACCGATGGGACCTGACAAGTCCGTGTCCACATCCCACCAGGAATCCACAAACGCCTGCGTCGCGCGCAGCAGCTCCGGATCGTCCTCCAGCCACGCGCTCATCGTTGCCGTCGGCCTCGGAATCAAATGCCAAAATGGCAGCTGATGGCATGTTGGTTGCCACGCTGGCAGCGAGGAAAAGACGGAACGACCATCACTCGTCGCCTTTGAAGTATGTACTGATTACGTCTTCATCCAATACTCCACACTGATTGGACAGATCAGGCATGGCTAGCCAACATAAGCGAACTTTTTGGATCAGATACGAGCATAAAGAGTACATAATAAAAATTGTTCTGAGTATTTGGGCATACATGCTGATCCGGTGAAATGGGTCGGAGGTGTTGGGCTCCCACTTTTCCAAGCGAACGCCATGAGCAGCCTACTAGCGGCGGACGCGGAGCTTCTGGAGGCGGCGTTGGAGATTGTCGAGAGCTGGGATGTCGGGTATCTCCCGAGGCAAGCGCCGTCCTCCTCGGCGTCCAGTGCGAGCAGCTCAGATGATACCTTGGACTCGCCGACTCCCAGTCTCAGCTCATCCCCCAGCTTGCCAGAGACTGTGCTCGCTCCGATTCCGACGCAAGTAGAAACGGCTCGCTCATCGCGCAGGCTCCAGCCGTCCACACTCAGCTCGACGCACCACCGACGCCGCCAGGAGATCAGCCATTTGACTCGTAAAGTCGCCGAGCTCGAGCGCCAACTTGAAGCGCTGGAGCGGACACGCCCCACCGCGAGAGGCCCATCGGGCAGACCGCCACGCAGCGCGCGGGCGAGCATGTGGCGCGATATTGCCACGCACCAGCTCCAGCTGCGCATCGCCTCGGAGACCGACCAGGCCAAACTCCGCGAGCGCGTCGACGCACTGGCAGGTTTGGCTCGAGGCATGGTGAAGCTGTTGAAGAAGGCGCGCCAAATGGAGGTGCGTGGGTCTCACTCTCTCGATGCCTTTGAAAGAGTGGTGGTGTGGAACCAATGTGGTATGGCTGGTGGTGCTGTGATAGAATGACGATATTGTGCAGTCGCTCAAGCGGCAATCTACCATGGCCAGGGGTTTCTTCCCCGTTCAGCCAGCCGACCAGCTCCAGCACATCAAGGATTTGTACGGGAAAATGGATCACTTCCATTCTCATCCGAAGTTCACAGACGGTTCGATGAAGTTTATTGACACTAACATCCACGAAACGCGGCCACACCATTACATCATCGAAGTGTCCGAGGCCTGGACCGTGCCCTTCCATGAAGACGATGTCATGGAGGCGCTGTGGAAGTTTTCAATCCGGCGCCAGACTGAATCCCTCTGTGCGCCAGAGTACGTGTTGGTACGTGATTGCTCGCAAGGTTCCTAGGCACCTCTAGGGAGCATGCTGAACAGTTTCGACTGTTCCGATTGAACAGGATTCCGACGTGCAAATCAACGGGACCGAGCTTGTGTCAAATTTCAGTGTGCTCACGAGCATTGGACCCGCTCAAGGTTACTTTGACGGTCGAGCGATCATCAAGCGCTTCCCCAAGACGAGAAAGACCCCGCACGCCATCATCACCAGTCTCTGTTTCACACCCAACGAAGCCTCCGCGGGCGACTTTACTGGAGTCGGGAACCAAGCAATTTCATGCTTTCGTGTGCTCCCAACCACGGATGGAGAAACGAGCCAACCGGCGTGTCGGGTGACGTTCACCGAGCGCTTCGCCGTGACGTTTGACGAGAACTTTGAAGGCCGGCGTTGCGCCACGAATTACACAGCAATGACGCTGGAGAAGCTCAAACACAACCTGGAGGTCATGCACGAGACCGTCGAGACGCTGCTGCTCACGAGAGCGCAGTAAAGCATATTGGGTTGAATAGCACCACCGCAATCAGTGCTGCAACTTGAAAATGTCATGCATTTAATGCTGATAGACTTCTTCCTCCGAGGTCTTTCAAAGAAGTGGCTACAACAGACCAGCTACATCTCTTGTCGAGGATTGTGACGATGCTCAACATTCGACATCGGCTTGCAGTCTCATCACGGGGAGGACACCGAGCCTCGCCTAATTTCTTTCCCTGACGAAGAACGAAGAGCACGTGGACTGGCCCATCTCTGACCACTCAGCGCGCCAACCAGCATGCGAGGAAGCGCCTCGTTGACAGTTTTGGCGGGAGAGAATCTTCGACTTCATAAGCATAAGAATATGGATGTCACCTTAAGCACGTTATATGTTCTCATTCTGATCAGACAACGCAATAATTTCATTTATTTTGAGTCAAATTGCCGTTTATTTGACATAGTCTGAGTCCAGATTATCATTTTGCCGCTCAAGCGGCCAAAGCGTAATCATCATTTTTAACAGGGGTTGGCTGCCTTTCTTGTTCCAACAGCTCCCACCAAAAACCATGACGCGAGAAGCTGCGTCTCCAAACACAGCAAAGCGCATTTTCTTTCTCCGGTTCCGCCATGAGCAGCTGGCTCGCTGAGAACCCGGAGCTGCTCGAGGCCGCGCTCGAGATCGTCGACACGTGGGACGTCGGGTATGTCGAGCCCAAGCTCGAGCCCAGCGTCGCGCCGGTGAGTGAGATCGATAGTGGCACGGACGATGCCGCCAGCACGACCAGCACCGGTAGTCACAGCAGCCGCAACAGCGTCGCGACCTCGCCGCGGCTGCCCAAGCTCGTGGTCACGCCCACGAAAGTCGAGCTGAGCGTGGCGCCCTCACGGCGCCGCCTGCAGCCAGCGACGCTGAAATCCACCCACCACCGGCGCCGCGAAGAGATCCACGCGCTGACCCGCAACGTCGCCGAACTCGAGCGCGAGTTGAAGACGTTGACGCGCACCAAGCGGGATAATGGGGGCCATCCGATGACTGAAAATGGGGAAAGTGACGGCGCTCGCGTGCGCGTGTGGCGCGACGCTGCAATCCGCCAGCAACGCTTGCGGAGCGCAGCCGAGTCGGAACGGGCCAAGCTTCGCGCGCGCCTCGACGCCCAGGCAGCGGTGGCGCGTGGAATGGTCAAACTGATACAAAAGGCACGCCGACTCGAGGTACCTAAATCGCCGTCGTGAACCATTCTCTCTTAGGTTGTGTTTTGATGATCTGATGAGGAGTTTGTGAACCAGGACGACGAGACGGCTCGATCTCTCAAGCGCCAACGGTTTGTGTCCAGGCAAGTTTCACACCTGGAGGGGTCGGACCAGCTCGTGTGGATCCAAGACATGTACAGTAACCTGGATCGTGTGCTATCTCATCCGAAATTTCATGACGGCACCATGAAGTTTATCGATATCAAGATGCACGAGGATCGCCCGCTGCAGTTTGTTGTTGAACTATCCGAGGCTTGGGTCGTGCCGTTCGCTCAGGACCATGTCATGGACGCGCTCTGGAAGTACTCCTACAAGCGCCATACCGATGGCATGTGCGCGCCGGAATTTGTACTGGTTTGTGGGCGGAGGCTTTGTCGGCGACGAAAGGATCCCACCGCTGACTTGTGCTGGATCCCGTAATGTTGCTATACAGGACGCTGAGGTACAAGTGAACGAGGACGAACTCGTGTCGCGATTCACGGCTTTCGCCAGCATCGAGTCATCACAAGGCTACTTTGAAGGTCGAGCAGTTGCCAAAAGATTCGCAAGAACAGAGAAGTCGCCGCCAGTCATCATCACAAGCATGGGTTGCACGCCTAGTGTGTCCTCGCCGGGGGACTTTATTGGTGTGCAGAACCGTGGCCTCTCATCGCTCAGCGTCTGGGACACTGGAGACCGAGATCAGCCAGTCAGTCGAGTCGCATATACTGAGCGCTTTACGTTGACCTTTGACGATACGTTCAACAGCCGCCACCACGCCAGTTTGATCACTTCGTCAACTCTTCAAAAGCTCAAGAACAACGTGGAGCGCATGCACGAAATCGTGGAGACGGTGCTTCTCACAGCATAGTCCGCCTGAGTCTAGTAGAAGTATATATTTTCTTGCAATAGTGAAGGAAGTCGTCAGATGAATACCCACGATAGGGTTTGATTTAGAATGCAATGGTACCACGTAAGGGTATTCAGTGCCGGGGAACTCGATCTGGTCGCGACATATTATCGTGGAAGTGTCCGAGATCTGGACGAAGACACACCGCGCAATGACAGTACTCGTTCAAGTATCTCCACTAGAGTTGGAATTCAATCATGAGTTGGAATTCAATCGAGTTCCTGCACAAAAATTGGAGGACTGAGTCTCTTGCCCAGTTTGCACCTTCGCAACGATTTGAGAGCGCAAGACGACGACGCCCAGCTGAAGCCGCAAATTGCATTGGCCACCAGCATCGCATCTGCACGAGGATTTTTGACGGTGGTGACGTGGTCATGCGGTTCCACAGAGCCAATTCCGCTCAATCGGCCATTCCCTCCAGTATCTAGGAGCATCCGCGTGCTTCCAGCCTCCCATAGTCGGGCCAAAACCGAACCGGCAAGCGTTGACCGAGCGCGTAGTCGTCACTTTTGAAGATGGCGCCCCCAACCGAGGTCACGAAGGGCTGATCCACAGACCTGAACACGAACCACTCACAACATGGACGTGATGTACAATAACATGGAGATGCTGCTGCTTACACCCAGCGCACCATGCGTCTGCGATCGTGACGCTGCAACAAAGACTCTCAAGCTGATCGCTGCTGCGCTCGCTCCGCGCGGACGCTCAAGCCCCCTGTGGCGTAATGGGTGGACAATCGGTATCCTGCGAGTGTGGCAGACTTATACATTTTTGAAGTGAATTATTTAATCAAACACAACAGCATGTTGTTCATGCATTTGATTGGGAGTTGTAGAAAATGTTATAAAACACGTCAATGGATTTCGTAGTGTGTTTATCCGTATCAGGGATTTCCGTGAACGAGCTGGCACTGCAAACAGAACACCTGAGCCTCTTCATAATCAAAGCGTCGCGGAAAGAAAGCCGATGCGTCTCTCTACGGATCCAGATTTTCTTGATGCGGCGCTCGAGATCGTCGATGCTCTGGACGGAGCGTTTTGGACTCAACACGATTCGTGGGCGTCGCTGCTGACACCGGACACCAGTGAACTTGACAACAGCAACGACAACCAACTTCTCGACTTCTTTTCCAGCGACGTCAGCAGTGCCAGCGGAGATGCCGATGTAGGGGAGTCCGCTGCGTTACCACTGCCTTGTGTCATCGTCTCGACAGAAGAAGCCCCCTGCTCTAAAGACTTCAGCCCACCCACTCGGAATACGACGCAAAACCGCCGTCGAATGGAGATCACTTCCTTGCGAGCCAAAGCTGCCGAGCTGGAGCGTCAGCTGGCGATACTCAGGCGAGTGAAGCAACACGAGGCGAGGAAATATGGGCATTCAGCGTACGCGCGCCTGTGGCGCGGAGTCGCCGAGCAGCAGGAACGGCTTCGGCGCGCCGCCGAGTCGACTCGTACAAGGCTTCGGTCGAGAGTTGACGTGCGGACCAAGCTAGTGCGTAGCATGGTCGAGCTACTGCGGAAAGCATGGGAACTCGAGGTGCGTACAAGTTTTTTCTTTCTTTCTTTTTTTGATTGACCTTGGTGATGACCAACAATGCCCTTGATAGAAAGATGAGATGGTCTCGCCGATCCATGGGCCTGAGATCTTGGCCGCAGCCACTATCGACGTTTCGCAAGTGGATCAGCTACAGCGGATCGATGAGCTGTACAACAACATCGACAGCACATTTCCAGACCCGAAGATGGACACATCGACTCCAAATACCATGGATATTCAGTTTCTTCAAGATCGACCAAACCAGTTTGTCATCATCGCTTCCGAGACGCGCCCCATTCCGTTCGATCCACAGCGAACGATGGATGCGGTATGGGATTTCTGCGTCAAACGGCACGAGAATAACTGGTGTACACTTGCTTCTGAACAGGTTCGTACTTTTCTGCTCAGACTCATGGCTGGGGCTTCAACTCATCACTCTGAGTGGTGGTCGAAACCCTTAGGATATCAGTCTGTTCATCAACGACGCGGTGATCGTCTCGCAAGTACGTGCGAACGCCCATTTGGGCTCGTCACGAGGGCGATTCGAGAGTCAAGCGATCGCCAAGCGCTTTGTAGGGGATGTGCCAGCGATCATATCGGACTCATCGTGCGCGCCAAGCAAGTCGGACCCGGGCGCCTTCGCTGGCGTGAGCACCCACGAACAATCGTGCCTGCGTGTGCTACCCAACGGACCAGAAACGAACAACGGCCGATGGCAGACAATGAGCCACGTCCAGTTCAGCCAGCGACTCACAATCACGTTCGCAGGTCCGAGTGGCCGTGAACATGCTGGTGGCTTCGCGGATCGGATGCTCACGAAACTCAAAGAGTGTGTGGCACTCATGCACACAACAGTTGAGACCTCGCTACTGGTACGCTCGTGAACTTACTTGGGTCCTGTCTTTCAACTCGAACGATGGCCCGAATGGCCAATAAGCAGTTCCTGAATCCAGCGCTCAGTGATCGTACTCGAAACCCATCCTCCGCTGCCGTTCGTGACGACGTCCCTCCGTGACTTCGAGATTCTTCATCCATTAAGCGCATCTCCAAATGGATGCTCTTGACTTCTCTGCCCGGAGGAAGACAGCCTGGCAGTCTTCCCGTCCGACCGCGGAAACTCTCTTTATGTCGAGTGTTCATAGCATCGGTTAGCGGTCCACGTAAACGTCCGACCGCTATTACGGCTATCCCAAACAACTTCGATCCGGCCTCCCCACCACCGTGCTCGTCCATATCCAAAACAGACACCCAAGATGGTGAGCTGGCTGTCCGACGACCCAGAGCTGCTGCGTGCGGCGCTCGAGATCGTTGAAACGTGGGATGTCGAGAGCTCCAGCGAAACTACCGGAAGCATTGGCCATGGCGACGACGGTGACATGAAAGAGATAAGAGAAAGACTGACCGCGGCACGGGGCGACGCAGAGAGAAGCCTTGTCGTGACCATACGGCCCTGGCGATCCCAGTCCAGAACACCCCAAGTCCAGCGAAGTACACGAGCGTGCGGTAGAGTGTGTGCCTCGTCGACCGCGGTGAAGGAGGTTCCGCAGGCGACCGTGATGTCGACGCGCCACCGCCGCCGCGTCGAGATCCTTAGCCTGAAGGACAAGTCCCAAGAGTTGGAGTCCCAGCTCGCACAACTCGAGAAGATGCACACGGAGGCCAGTGTATCGAGTTGTCAAGGTGTAGGCATGGGCACGGCACTCGGGGCTCTGTGGCAGGATATTGCGCGCCGCCAGCAGCGACATCTGCAACAATCGAAGCTGAGTCAGGCCGAGTTGCTCAAGCTTCTGCAGACACAGCAAAGAGTCGCGGACAGTTTGATACATCTGATCCAGGAGGCGCGTCGCCTCGAAGATGATGAGACTTCTCTGCGGACCAAGCGCATGCGGCTCACGAATGGGCCTTGCCTTCGCCTGGACGAGGAGGCTCAAGTTGCTCGCCTGCACGCATACTATGACAATCTCGACGTGGTGTTTTCATTTCCTAAGTTCCAGGATGGGTCAAGCAACTTTATGGACATCCAGGTCACAGATGAGCTGGAAGAAGAAGCTACCATTGAGTATCGTCAGGCGTGGACGCAACCGTTTGCGGCGGACTGTGTGCTGAACGCATTGTGGCAATTCACGCGGAAGAAGAATGTGGAGAAGTGGCGGACACTCGACGTTGACAAGGTGCGTGGTTGGTTACTGACATCGTTGTAAAACCGACAGGTCCGTGTTCTTACATCAGTGTTGTTGATGTAGTGCTGTACAACGAGATCGGATGAAACTGAACTAGATGTGCGGTTTGAAGGGAGATCCACGATGCATGGGTTCACCGGACGCTTCAACGGACAGTCAATCGTCAAACGATTTTCGGAACATGAACAGAAGACCAAGGCCATCATCACTGTCGTCTCGACGAAGTCAGACCCAGTGGAATCAAGCGACTTGGAAGGCGTATCCATGCTCCGCCATATCTTTCTTCGTGTGGTTCCTGTTTGTGCGGTTGGTACCAATGATAAAGAAGGCACAATCGTGCAGTGCGTGCAACGATTCAAAATACGCTTCGAGAAAGAGGCACAAAACGTCCGAAATAATTCGGCTTCCCTCACGAACTTGATCTTCGGTCGACTTGAGGGTGAAATGGAGTTGAAGCAGAGGACAGTCGAGGCGCTTCTAACTTGTCAGAAGCCTCACGAATGCAACGGGAGCAGAGTAAATTGTCGGCCTCGTTCACTACCCGAGTAGCGATAAGAGTCACATGTTGGGAGTGCCACGGGCAATGTTGTCATCGCTCAGCGTGCTTAAAGAATGGTGAGCACCAGGCCACACAAGTAAATCAGTCACATTCATAACCTGTAACCTCTAAGTCTCTCTTTCTCTCTGCCTCTGTCTCTCTCCGAGTGGTCACGACCGCATTCAGATCGAGTCGCGACGAAGACAGAGTCCAAGACTTCTTCAAATCCCCCCTTGTTATTATAGTAGGTTCATCTCAGCAGCACATTTTCTGTACCCATTACGAGGGGGTACACGGCGTAATCACTGAACCCGAGTGATGGTAACCAATATCCTTGCTAATCCGTTCATCGAATTCGACAGGTGGTCGGCCTGTCCACCTGCCCGGCGATGGTCATTCCTTTCTCTGAGGAAACAGGGAGACCATGAGCTGGCTGGCCGAGGACCCGGAGCTGCTACGTGCGGCGCTCGAGATCATCGACACGTGGGACGACGTCGGCGGCGATGGAGGAACCGACAAGACCATCTCGGTCCACTCACCGCTGACCGACGGGTCGGACAGCGCGAGCGACGACCACGACCGCCACGGCGCCGACGACTCGGGCGAGGACGTCATGGCGGCGACGACGCCGAGCAGTCTGGTCGTGACGATACGGCCCCCACCGCTGGATCCTGGTAAGCCACGGTCCCGCGCAGACGCGTCGTCGATGGTTGCCAAGCGCGAGCTCAAGCCGTCGACCGTGGCGTCGACACGCCACCGCCGCCGCGAAGAGATCATTTACCTGCGCGACAAGGTCAAAGCCATGGAATCGCAACTCGCGCTGCTCGAACAGAACAAGAAAGACGCCGAGGCCGCCAAGCGCGAGATGGCCAGCGCAGACGGGGTGCTCACGGCGATGTGGCATGACGTGGCGACCCGCCAACAACGGCTCCGCCAAAAGTCGGAGCTGGACCAGGCCAAATTGCGCGAGCTGCTCGAGACCCAGCTCAAAGTCGCTGACGGATTGATGAAGCTGATGCAAAAGGCACGGCGTATGGAAGAAGACGAAGTGCTCTTGCAGCCCAAGCGCATGCGGCTCACGGGCAGCCCACGAAACCCACTGGACGAGGGGGAACAGATCGCTCGTCTCCACGCGTCCTACGACAACCTCGATGCCGCTTTTGCGTTCCCCAAGTTTCACGATGGATCGCTCAAGTTTGTGGATATCGAGGTCACGGACGAGCTTGAAGAAGAGGCTGTGATCGAGTATCGCGAAGCGTGGACAGTTCCGTTTGAGACGGACTGCGTGTTGGACGCATTGTGGCAGTACACGCTGAAGAAGAACAAGGAAAAGTGGAGAGCTCCTGACATCGATTCGGTGTGTACACTGATGTTCTTGTGCTGTTGTGTCCGGAAGTATTGCCATCTCTGACATCAATGTGTGGTTGTAGAACACGACACTCCAACGCGACGGCACGGAGCTGGTTTCACGTTTCTCCGCGAGATCCACTATCGGAGGCTTTGCTGGAAGCTTCAACGGTCAAGCCATCGTGAAGCGATTTGCTGGTAATGGAGACAAGCCTCCGGCGATTCTATCAGTCATGAACACGAAACCTGAACCAGTCGAACCAGGCGACATCGAGGGTTTCTACATGCGGGACGACGGATTTATTCGAGTACTTCCGGTTAGTATCGCGAGTCGGGAAGTTGGGAACAAGCATATCTCGATTGTCCAGTGCGTGCAGCGATTCGAGTTGCGCTTTGAAGACGAGGCCCAAAACGTACGGCACGGCTCAGGCGCACTGACAAACATGATTCTCGACAAGCTCAAAGACGACATCGAGCTGAAGCACAGCACCGTCGAGACACTGCTGTTATGTTCGAAGTCGCGATAAAACCCCCAAAGTGTACACTATCGACGAAGGAGGATGGTGGGATCATTGCGTAAAAAAAAATTTCTATCTCAAAACGCCTCTGGATCTCATCGTTCGTGCGTACGTGGGAGCCACCCCGAGGC
>JAADVT010000805.1:0-14874 GCA_023335895.1 Pythium rishiriense
ATACGTGCACTCGTTCTCGCCGCCGCTCGTGCATCGCGATCTCAAGTCTCGCAACGTGTTGCTGGCCGACGACATGAAGGCCAAGCTGTGTGACTTCGGTGTGTCTCGGTTTGCGTCGGTGAACAATACGATGACGACGGCAGTGGGCACAGGCAAGTGGCTCGCCCCCGAGGTTGTGGCCGGCAGCAAGAGCTATGACGAGTCGTGTGACATCTATTCGCTCGGTGTAGTCATGACGGAGCTCGATACCCACCGACTTCCGTACGATGATGTGATGGGTCCTCAAGGCCACAGATTGCCTGAAGTTGCGGTGTTGCAGATGGTATCGAGCGGGCAGATTCAGCCGACGCTGAGTGGCTCATGCCCCGACGAAATCCGACAGGTCGTGCAGCGGTGTCTGTCGTTTACGCCGGCAGATCGGCCGTCTGCCATGGAGGTGGCGTACGCGCTGCGTTTGGCGCTGCGAGCATTCAGCGCGTTCGTGTGACTGGAGAAAATTTTGACGGTGGAGATCCACAAGGTAGTAGTACTAGTATTTAATCGCCTAGACCATAGACAATGAACTTTGAGACAGTGGAGTTTTAGAATTTCAAGTACAGCTTGTTGGTCGCGGCGACCTCGGCGCGGATCACAGCCGCAAGCGCCTCGAAAAGCCATCGGTTGGCGTAACTCAGATCGTCACCGGCGAGTGAACCTCCGACGGACTGCACGTAGTCCGTGCAGGAGAGATCAACGTCATCTTTGTGCTTGCCGTCAAGCAACTCCCAGCGGAGCCAGACTGAGTCGGACGTCCAGCAGTCCGTGTCTGCTTTGGTCACGCTTTGGACCTCCGGACACGCGATCGACCGCAGGCACAAAAGGAATCCGCGATCGAGCTCGATCCGGAAGAGCAGGTAGAGTACGTGGACGTTGAGGTCCGAGCCTGGGTACCGCTCGTCGTACCGTACGATCCACATCGTGGGCGTGACTTGCTGAAGCACTTCGACGCTCGCGAGCGCGTTTCCGCCCAACACGATGTGCCGGTAGATGTCCGTGTCGGTGTACACATCCCAGTGGTGTTGGATGTGGCGCCGCAAGTCGCATCCACGGAAGGTCTTGTGGAAACAGAACTGGATGGATGCCTTGGCGCGGTCGAGCCGGCGCTGGTCGTGCCAGCCCATGATGCTCATGCCCGAGCTCGTCGTGTCGCGGCTCCACACAAACGCGTTCATCTCGCGCACCGCAGCGTCCACTTCCACGAGGCACTGCTCGAGTGTCCACGGCGTAAAGTACGCGAGGCTGAGCGCGCGCCACCGCGTGAGGTTCCACGCCCAGTCGTTGGCGCGCTCGGCGTCCAGGTCCTGGAGCATCTCTCGCGCCGTCGCCGCCCACACTTGGTGTTCTCGCAGCAGCCTCCGCAGCGTCGCTCGGTCGTGCTTGAGCCGCTCCTGCTCCTCCGCGAGTCGCATCGACTTGCGCAGAAACGCGCGCAGCCGCTTGGCGTCGTCGTCCAGAAAGTCGTCCCACGCCGCGTCGTCCGAGCCCATCGTGGCGACGGCCGCCGCGACAGCCTCGAGCATGGCGGCCTGCTCGCCCATCCGCTCGAGCCGGGCCTGGAAACACGCGTCAGTCTCTGGGTCAGTCCTGGGCAAACCACACCAAACCAACGAAACCCACTTTTTGGTCGAGTCGCGCACGGCGCTTGCGCTCGCGCTCGCGCTCCAGCTTGCGCTCACGCCGATCGTCGCTCGGGACGACGAGCGCGCGGAGCTCCTCGTCGCTTTCCGCCGGCTCACTCGCGAGAAACGCCGTCGGGCTCGCGGGAGAAGCGGACGACGCCGGCGACGACACACATGGCGAGTCGACGGCGCGCGAGTCTCGGTGGGCGCTCTCTGGCGTCGTCTCGCGCGGCGAAAGCATCGCGAATAAAACTGGTCGGAGCCTCGATTTTTTTGTTGTTCACGGTCACTGATAGGCATGATCATCAAACCTTCACTAATAAATATTGGTCTGAGTTACTCGCTCTTCGATCTGTAGTTTACAGTCATCAAAGCCTCTTATAACGGAAACCGCTCAAAATCACTTGAGGAATGATAAAGCCGGTGGGGCGCACCCGCGGCTGGTACTATGGTTGAGGTGGACGTAATCTATTCTTCAATTCCAGGGATTTGACAGGCCTCAGCCTCCCGTCCACTAGTTCTTGGACACATGACGCGCGCGCTGTGTGTGTGTGTGAGTATCAGCGAGTCGATGGTGTGGTGTCTCGTCAAGCATGGCGCCTAACCAAACGCTGAGATCTCAGGAGTTTGCGAGCCACGAGGAACGGATTGAGTTGTACAGGCTCAAGCTATTATAGTTGCTCCACGTCATAAAACCCGTGTTTCCGGGCGAACGTACGCAAGTCGAACGCAACATTGACGGCGGACGGCCGTCGAGCCGGCTCAAAGCTCAGGCACCGCGACGCGAGCTCCCGAATGTCGCGCGGACACGACGCCGAGAACGACGGTTTGAGCTCGTTTGCAGCGATGCGCTGCATGAGCGCGATCTCCGGGAGCCGCTCGCCGTGGTCGCCTATGACGTCGTCGTACGGCAGCCTGTGCGTGTCCAGTTCTGAGAGCAGCACACCGAACGCGTAGATATCGCACGATGCGTCATAGCTCTTGCTGCCGGCGATGACCTCTGGCGCGATCCACTTGCCGGTGCCGACATTCGTGCTCATCGTGCCGTTCTCAGACGCGAACCGCGAGACGCCGAAGTCGCTGAGCTTGGCCCTCATATCGGCGCTTAGCAGTACGTTACGCGACTTGAGGTCACGGTGCACGAGCGCCGGAAGAAACGAGTGTACGTAGACCAGCGCCTCGCTGATGCTGAGCGCGAGCTGCCACTTGTCATGGACCCACGAGAGCACCGGAAGTGCGCCATCTTCATCGCGTTCGACCTCATCCTTCGCACTCCCGATCGTCCGCTTGCGACCTGCACTTCCGTCTGGCGTTGTGTGTTCCAAGTAAGTGCGCAAATCTCCGTTGGGCATGTACTCGAAAAGTGCCTGGAGATCCGACTCGACGGTCCAGGCCACCCCTACAAACTCCACGATGCTTGGATGGTGGAGCTGAGCGACCAGTTTAATCTCAGCGACAAACTCGAATGTCTTTTGTCTTGTGAGCTGGTCCCGAACGAGCCGCTTTGATGCAAGCTGCCTTGTTTGGCGGTAGTTGACAAGCCACACGACGCCGTGGCCGCCACTACCGATTAGTCGGACATCTTCAATGTCTTCGTACCTCAGCAAATACGCGTTGAGCTCGCCGTCGTCCCATAACGAAAGTCCAGAGAGGTTGCTGCGATCCAGAGGCCGTGAGATCACAATCGTCCGCGTGAGAGGTGAGCTGTGGCCGCCGCGAGACGTGTTACTACTTCTCGTGGAGTTGATGCCGCCACTGGAGGAGCTGTGGTGGCTGAGCAAAATATCGTCTGAACTATGCGAGTGAGGTAGAAGCCTCAACGTCTCTGTTGGGGAGCTTGGGATCGAGTGGGTAACACTCGTCGAGGTTGAGTGGTCGGATGCGGACTTGGCGACCGTCCGAGCCACTTTATGTGCGTTATCTTCACACACGACAAAATCACCACCGCTTGAGTCACTTCCCTCTGACTCGTGCTTTGGGTACTCGACGCCAAGCACACTCGAGCTGGAAGTCGTCTTTTTCGTTTTGCTGAGCCCCTTCCATTTCATCCAAACGAACGACGCGGCTACAAGCGTAGCCAATACACCGCCGACGATGGAAACAATGACGACTGTTTTGCTGGTGCCGTTTACATTCGATGTCTCAATGAGGTTCTGGAGTTCGGCAGTCACACAGACACTGACTTTGTTGCTCGATAGTGTTTTCATCTCGCCGGTCGCGCAGTCCACGGGTTGGGTGAAAGCATCCATTTCCAATGTAGGTAGTTGTGACAAGAATGAATACTGATCTGGCGTGAGAACACCGAGTCGGAGCGGATTCTGAACCACACGTAGTGTCTTCAATGCCGACAATGTGTACACGCTATTCGGGATCGCCTCGAGCAAATTATCTTCTAGATTGCTACGTACATGGACAGAAAGTACCATCGAGTCAGAAGATGAGAATGTACCCACATCAGCTGCAGAGGCTGCACTGCACGTACAGCGCCTCGAGATTCAGAAGACTGGTCGCATCGAAACTAGTGAGGTTGTTTCTGGATACATCGAGCGACTTGAGCGCAGGAAGGCTGACTGTGGATGGTACGTTCGGCAAAAAGTTCATCGACATATTCCTGCACCAGTTTTCAATGAGTGAATGAGGTCGACCTGGAAAGAGAGAAGCCCAAACCTTACAGTGACTCTAGCGACGCGAGGCGAGCAAGCTCACTCGGGACAGACTTCAGTAGACAGTTGACGAGCCGCAGCTGCCTCGTATTCCGGGGCAAGATATTAGCGATTCCGGGAGTCGAATCTCCGATATTCAGGTGCGCGAGCGAGACGGCCGTCACGCTGGTCATGTTCACGAACGCTTCGCCCACAAGCGAGACATTGGCCACTTTGCCTTTGAGACCGACCTCGCTGCTGTATCCGCCCGCGATGTCTCTGTGGATGGACCAGAACAACGGCCGTCAGTAAGACCCCAAACCTCGCATGAACATGTGCCACATGGTCGCGTACATGGACAAAAACTTGGACGACAGCTTGAGCTCTCCGATCGTGACGAGGAAGTCGTTGCGCACGTGTGGCACCGTGGCACTGCCTTTGGGCAGCGCGTCCACTTGGCGCGGCCACCACGCCGTCGCGTTCTTGCGGCTTTGGCGCTCCTGGTCGCTTTGCCATTCGCCAAACGGCACCAAGAACGCAAACTCCGTGGCATTGGCCGTCGGCGCCGCAAAGCACGCGGCGCGGCAGCCGTAGTCGGCGACCGAGCACGTGCCCAGAGGCTCAATGTCGGCGCAGGCCGCGTCCGAGCCGCTCGTGTCGACCAGCACGCACGCGAGCGTGTTGCGCGCGGCGCAGCGCGTCGCGCAGTCGCTCGAAAGCGTCCGCGTGACGCACGCGTCGTCGGCGCTGGCGGCCGCGAGCGCCCGCGTTGTGGGTGGCGTTCGCATGGCCCAGCACGCGCGCGGAAGACTCAAGTGGCCAACCCCACAGACCAGAGGCCAGAGACGTCGCTTAGTTGAGCGGAGTGTTCGGTGCAGACAAGAGTGTTGGGGGGGGGATGGTGTCGTGTGGTTCGTTCCCGCAGAAAAGGCGGATGGGTGCAACCGACCTTTGGAAATACATATATGCGCGAGATGCAGAGCTCAGTCACATGGAAAAGCGACAGTCGAACCGCCACCCAATACCTTGGATAGATTATATCCCTCTCCACCATCTGATGATTTGGTATTATTTATAGCAGGTTTTTATAACTAGTTTGTCGTCGCGTCGGATGTAATGTTGATTCGAAGTATTTGTTTTCGTAGGATATTGGAAAGCGGATGACGAATGGAGGGCTGATCGTGGATCAGATCCCAAGAGTCGCATGTGAGCCGCTTTCGTTGGCAACAACTACCGGTCAAGCGACCCGCGATGGGGACTACTGTCCACTTGGTGCTATGTATTTCCACATCTCCGCCCCCTCCATGATCGATGGAGTCCATCCGTCCGAGAGAGGAGCGGTAAACACTGACCAGCTGCGTCGCCGTCTGGGAATGTCATGTCAGAGCGTTTGACCAGTCCCAGGTCGGGAAAGGACGCACGGAAAATGAGTTCTTGAGTCAACGCCATCCTGTGACAGTCCCGCTTCGCGATCCGGCATGGGGGAGGCGAGCATGCCGCTCCAACAGAAGCTAGCATAGAGCACCGCACGGCGCTGGAAGAGGACCAGGGTGGAGGACTCCATGTGAACGAACGGTCGTGGTCTGGACCGACAACCTTGCGATGACCAGTCGTGTGGTGACTGTTGGTGAGAAACTCTTTCATTCCCCAAGCGACTGCCAAGCACACAGGCAAACCCGTATCCTTGTCGATCGACGACGATGCGTTGTGTGACCTTGTTAGCCTGGACATGCCTCTTCGCCTTCTCGATCCAAGCTGTCGATAGCGCGCTGTCGATTCCGCTCGCAAGAGACAGTGTGCGTGCCCTACAAGTCGCCGCCCAGTCGCGCGAGATCAAGAATGTCGCGAGAACCATGACGATCGGCTCGGACGTTGTGCCGCTGTACGATGGCCCCGTGGCGTCGCCCGGCTCGCTGGCCGAGAAGATACGGCTGTCGGAGGCTGCTATCTTGGCGTCTCACACGAACTTTCGCCCGACCTACGTCGCGAAGGTGGCAGTCAGTCAGGCAGCGAAACTCCGGTCCATGAACGACTTTGTTGCGCTGTACGATTTGATGAGTCCGCAACTGCCCAGACCCATGGCGGCTGATAACAGCGACGCCAGCTTCGGTCGTCAGCGGCTTACGATCAAGGCCATGAAGTTGCGGCGCGTGGGTCTCGGGGAGTTCACATCACCAAGCTTTCTGCTTTCGAATGCCCAACTCGCTCAGTTTTGTGGGAACGAGGTGTCGTGGCTTACCATCCGCTCCCTCAAGAATCTCTACGTTGAGGAGTTCGAGGGCGCCGCTGACTGGAACGACCTGACGAAGACCAATTACATCCCGAACGTGGTCGGATTTTTCTGCTACAACCGCCAACAGCAAAAGCTGCTGCCGATCGAGATTCGGTTCCCAGATTCGGCACTCTCTTACTCGCCGCTAGACTCAGCAGACGAGTGGACGCTCGCCAAGATGGGACTCAACGCTGCCTCGACGGCGTACCACCAATGGCAACACATGGCCGACACACACGCCACGACGATCCCGATCCGTGTCGAGCTGCTCCGCTCGATGGCACCAGTGCACCCCGTGCGGGCGTTGCTACAACACCACATGACTATGGACATGGGACTCGAGATGCTCGCGCAGACCATACTCTTCGCGCCGGGCACGCCACACGACAAGCTCTTCGGGTGGGGTGCCCGAGGCTCCGCCCGCTTCGTCGACCACCAACTACTCACGAGTAACTCGATCCAGCGCGACTTTTTGACGGACATCGCGCAGCGCGGGCTCGAAGACATCCCCACACACAAGTACGCGATCTTTGGACGCCGCCTTTATGACGCGATCGCGACGTTTGTGCGTCGCTACGTGGGCGTGTACTACGTGACGGACCTCGCTGTGGCCGGAGATTCCGAGCTTCAAAAATGGACACAGGGCTGCGCGAGCGTGCCCCACTTGAAAGATTTCCCCACAGTACTAGCTACGAAGGCGCAGCTTCAAAAGTTGGTGACGCATCTCATCTTTCTCTCGGCTGTGCGGCACCACGCCATGAACGGCGCCGCGACGTGGCACTCGCTGTCGGTGCCCTACAGCCTTCCGGCACTCTGGAAGCAAATGCCCACAAAGAAGCTCGTGAAAGGCCAGTCACTCAATCTGACAGAGTACACCGTGCCTGTGGCGCTCGTCCACGAGGTGCTCGGGCTCGCAGCGACGTTTCTGCGCGATCTCACGGCCAACCAAACGCTCGCACAGGCCTACCGAACAGAGCCCTTCGCGTCCGAGCCGGCGCTGGTGCCCGTGATCGACGAGTTCGAGATGCGTCTCCAGGAGATCGACACGCGCATCCAGGAGAGCGAGCAGCGCGAGTCGGCGCCCTACGATCTGCTGCAGTCCGCGAACCTGCCCGCGAACGAGTGGATTTGACTTGATGATGCCCGACTCGGGCATCATCAAGTCCCGAGATCTCAGCTGTACCCATCAAATGTCACTAACGAAAAAGCACCCAACCAATAAATAAACTCAGGCGGCGTATAGTCAGTGGAACGGGGGTTTGGGTGACAAGTTGGCTGCCACGCTGTGGGCCGTAATCGCCATGGGGTCCCACTCACGACGCTGCGACGACGACGGCGCTCCCGAGGGACTGCCCAGCGGACGGACCATCGCTGCGTTCTCATTCCCTTCTGCCGAAATGCCGCGCCGCTTTGCGTCCAGGGGCCCACCGTTCGTCGCGGCGCTCGCGCTCGTGGCGGAGCTGCTCGCCTCGGGACGAGGAGCTACAGCGCTGGCGGCTGTCAATGGCACGGGAACAGTTCTCTCCGCGATCGAGCCGCCATCCTGCTCGATCGACCGGCAGCTCATGGCCGGTACAGCAAACTGCGCGGTCTGCGACCGAGAGCGCACGGCCGCGTGTATCGCGCTGGCGCCGAGTCTCGGCTCGAGCGTCTGCGCGCCAGGCAACGCGTCGTCGTCCACGGACGGGTGCCCGCTCCTCGAGTCGGACAACGGATGTGTGTACCAGTGCCTCCCGTGGGGCGAGACCTCGAAGGGCGACGCGTTCGCGTTCTATATCGCGCCTGCTGCAAGCGCGAACGCGAGCGAGTGGGGCCGGGGCAAGCTGTGGCAGAACCAGCGGTTTGTGCGCACGCTCGGGGCCGTAGAAGTGCCCGACCGCGTCAAATATGTGTACGTCGATGCGGTGTTTGGGTCGGAGGGATCGTCAGGACCACTGATCTGTTGTGGTGGGCTTGCTTTAGCACGTTCGTGGGTGGACCGTCGGTGCTGGGTACGGCGAAGAGCGATGTGCTCGACGCGTACGTAACGCTCTCGCTCACCGGCGCGAACGTGACGAACCTCACGCTCGCAAACCTGAGGATGACCACCGAACTCGCGCCAACCGTGAGCATCACACAATCGACACCGCGGCTCCAGGCGCTGAGTATGCTCAACTGCCAGCTCTCGACATTGCCCGTGGACACCACGGCGTTGAAGGCGCTGACCGCGATGTACATGAGTCGAGCTTCATCAAAGTTATCCCTACTCGCGCACACTGACGGAGACTGTGCCCATGTAGGGACCTGTCGCGAAATCAGTTGGTGACGTTCTCGAAGACCCATAGCATGGAGTCGCTCCAATACCTGTGAGTTTTGCTGGTCGGTCGCTGGGGTCGGGATTCTCTACTTGAAGTACTGATGATTCATATCACAGAAACCTATCGAACAACAACATAACCACCTTTGACGCCACGTATCCAGACATTCGGACCCTGTACGTGTAACATCTCTAGAGAATGATGCCTACTTGGACCATGCATGCACTAATAAGTAATGCGGACTGGAGCAGGGATTTGAGCAACAACCAACTTCTTGCGATTCCTTCCAACGTGTTTCTATTCTCCAAACTCAAGGCACTGTACGTCACTGATGGACAGCATGTGATTCGATGGAGAAACGTTGTACTTACTTGTGTCGTTTGTGGCAGAGATGTGTCCGGGAATCCCCTTGGGAGCTCCACGTTTACGCCTACACAATATTGGTTCCTCAACAACCTCACATCACTATCGATCAGCGGGTTCAGCGCAGAACTTGTCTGCAAACCTGAAAACCAGCAGCTCCTACACGCTCACGTCGTGTGCGTTCTGGATTCAGATGACTTTGTCGTGCTCACGAAGTCCTCATTGACGTGGTATATCGTGATCCCGATCGTTGCGACGGCCATCGTTTCGCTTTCTGGATTCTCTCTGTGGTACTACAAGCGGAAGAAGCACCACGCCAAGCTAAACGGCTCCCTGCGTGTGTCGACAAAGAATACAACGGGCTCCCCCTCTAACACCCACGGCGAAGACGGTGATGATTTCATCAAAATGAGTGAAGTGAACAACTCGAGAAGTGAGGTGCTCATTGGTGGCAGAAAAGGTGTCCATTCATCTGGTTCATTGTGGTCGGACGAGGAGTTGCTGGCTTGCCAGCTCCGTTATGAAGACATCGAAGACGTCAGACAAATCGGCGTGGGTGCGTTTGCCGTCGTGTGGCTAGTCAACTATCGACAGTCTCGTCAATTGGCTTCAAAACGGCTTATGAAAGACACAGCCAACCGCAAAAAGACGCAAGACTTTGTCGCAGAGATCAAGCTCAACGCACAATTGGAGCATCCATCAATTGTCGAATTCGTTGGTGCTGCGTGGACCGTTGAGAGTGACCTCCAGGCTCTGTTCGAGTATATGGCCAACGGTGACTTGCGAGGTTATCTCGATACAACGCGCAGCGATCCGTCGCATATCGGGTGGACGCTTTTAAAGGTTCAGATCGCCATTGAAATCACCGAGGCGTTGGTGTACGTACACTCCTTCACTCCGCCGCTCGTGCATCGCGATCTCAAGTCGAAAAATGTTCTCTTGGACTTCGAGATGAAGGCAAAGTTGAGCGACTTCGGTGTCTCGCGGTTCGCATCGGAGAACGCTACAATGACAGCTGGAGTCGGCACCGGGAAATGGCTCGCACCCGAAGTACTTGGTGGTGAAAAAGACTACAACGAGATGTGTGATATCTATTCGCTCGGCGTCGTGCTTTCGGAAATCGACACCCACGCGGTTCCGTACGAGGAGTTGCGCCAGGCTGACGTTGCGACTTTGCAACTCGTGTTGTCGGGACAAGCACGGCCGCGCTTTAGTGATTCGTGCCCTCCCGAGATTCGTGACCTAGCCGAGCGGTGTCTGGCGTCGGAACCAACGCAAAGACCAAGCGCTATGGAAGTCGCATTTTCGCTACGCACGTTCGCTAAGAAAGTCGATGCAATGTGATCAATCAAATCGTTTTACCGGCTCAATGCGCACTTTCCGACTTCCGACTTTGACTCTGACGTGAGGTCACTGTGACACACTCCATCCAGATTGAGCCTCTTCACACAAGACTCCATTTCCACACGAATGATGTGGGATGGGATATCCAGGGGTTCCGCTGCCACTCACCTCCGTCGCTCATTGCGCTCCGTCACCGCTGTCCATCTTTGACATTCACGCCGTTTCCATGAGCGATGACCAAAAGCTCACACCGACCGCCGCTCTGGTTTTGTGCGTCAGCCCATTGTTGACTATCCCAAATGAAAGCATCGATGATCCGCTCATTTCCAGCACCTGTATCAAATACAGGCATTGCCAAGCTGGCGGCCAGCGAAGATGGCAGCGCTAACTGCACCCACAATATATGTCGTGGAAGCAGCGACGTTAGATCGACAAGTCATTGGCACGTGCCACGAGCTGCTCACCAACGTGTAATAGCAAAAGGTATTCCGTTCAACGCCGATTCTGATGCTTGTGTGATCGCAAATGCCTCGTCGACCATGAGACGGCCATGGCGAGTGGCGACTGCCTCTATTACAAGTGTCTGCCGTGGTCCAGACCACGCAGCGAGACACACTCTTCATAGCAACGTCGACGAGCACAACGCGACTGCAACTGTGGCGCGGAAAAACTGCGTGAGAATTGTCAATTTGGTCTACTCAATCGGTGCCATGGCCATGCCGGATCGCATCCAATCATCCGTGTATGATACGCTTCGCTCGGATGTGTGCAGGCAGCTTTATCGGTGCCACACATCATGATAGACTGACACGATTCGCCACTTAAGGGACGTGATGGAAACATAACGAGCGTGTCTAGGTTCGGGTACGGTTCCTTCCATTCCTACAGACCGGGTCAGTCCATCGGCACACCTTCCAGCCCGACGCACATTCACATTGTGCTCATTTTCGAGCGAGCAACAGGGAGAGCCGTCGCGTGTGTCGCGTTGTGGTGAACCCACGCCCATCCCTGACGGGTCTGACTCGACGGACGAAATCGGCTGATTTGCGACGACGCGAGGGTCTGTGGAGTCGGGACGCGACGGTCGAAAGCCTGGTTCTTGGGTTCAAGTGCGCAACACCTGTCACAGCGGGATCTCTACTCATGACATCCATTTCCGTATCATTTGCTGGAGGTTATGGAAAGTCAATCTGATCATGACGCGCAATATAGTCTGAGTTTGATAGGTTCGTACAAGCTATGCTTTATCCGTGTGTACGGATACTCTTGCCGGATGCATACAATGCCACGTTGGATCCTCTGGCGCCGATTGAAGTCGGGAGGCCTCGCTGTCGAGTGCGGCCTCGTCAGTGCCCAAATCGACCAGTCTTGACGCACACACTTGTACGTCCCTTACCAAGACGGAGTCTGTTCATAATGGTAGGCGGAACGCCGTGGTTGCGTCTCTTGCTGCTCGTCGTTCTCGCTGGAGGAGCCCATGCCGGGACGGGCTGCGATGCGCCGTACAAGACGCTCTCGACAGACTGCCGAGGCACGAGCACCGATGGGAAAACGGCGTGCCTCGTGATCGACCAGAGCGCTGGACAGGCGTCGCCGTGCAAGTCCGGCACGGTGCGGAACCTGAAGGAATGTGCGGCCCAGAGCGGTCGCACGTGCGACGTGCTGTCCTACAAGATCGACTACCAGTCCACCAAGGCGAGGTTCCGCATCAAGTTCCAAGGGGACAACTGGGTCGCATCGCCCGACGATGCACTGCCGGCCGTGTCGGTGTCAGTCGTGACGACGCCGACGCCCACGGTGCGCAGCCGGCCCATGCCCACACGAGTAGACTTCGACGACGACCCACCGAGCTCCGAGACTCCCTCGCCGACTGCTGCAAGCAGTGCCGGTCCGAACGCTCCGTTCGAAAGCAATGAGTTTGTCGAAGCGATTGGTTTGCTCCAGCTTGACGCCTCGCTCACGGAAGTGTACGTCGGGAGATGTTTTCGTTATTGCACTATCGAGAAAATTGACCATCTTTCCCCCTAGGCTCATTGTCGGAGGAAGCAGCGAATTTGGAACAAAGGGCGCAGCCGCCAGACTGAAGGTCGACCCGCACATGCTGGTGCAGTCGCAGCATGTCAACTCACTCTGGATCGTCAACTGTAACATCGGCGACCAGCTCTCGACCGGGAACCTCCTCAGCGGTATGCCGACAGGACTGACGGATTTGAGCCTCCGCAACACGCTGATGCGCGCTGAGCCTAGCGATCTGTCGGTCTTGCAGAATTTGCGGAGCTTGTACGTGCCGATGACATGTTCTCGTTGGGGGCGGTATTCTCACTAAGTTGACTCGTTTCGGATCACCAGGAAAATGGAGCAGAACTACTTGACCACCCTATCCAGCAAAGTTTCGCTGCGGAAACTCACATCGCTGTACGATACATGTCCACATTGACGACCGAAAGAACCATACTGACCTTGGAGTCTTTCTCTACGCGAGCAGTGATCTGACGGAAAACGCACTGACGTCCTTCGAGGCATACCTCCCCGCGATGGAATCTTTGTAGGCGACGAACCGACTGAGTCACCATGACAGCGGGGAAGGTGATTGACGAGGCGAGCGTGCTGTCTCGTAGGTATCTCAACAAGAACAAACTCGACTCCATCCCGAGGATCGTCTATTCGATGAGCAAACTCCAGGAGCTGTACGTACCAGTCAAGTGGTCTACAAGGCCAGAATTGACATTGAGACCACTAACTACTTTGCGCCTTGTAGACAACTCGCTGGGAATCCGGTTGCTCCAATTGTGGTCTCGGAAACCCAGTTCGATTTTTTGAAAAAGTTGCGCCTCTTGATCGACAAGCCCGCGCAGCAACCTCCAGCGCCAGTCGTCTACGTACCTGGGCCTGTGAAAGAGCCGCTGCCGGCAGACATCACCAACCTCGTGGTCAGTAGCAAGGGTGTCGACCTCACCAATGCCGTTGCGATACCAGTGGGTGCACTGGTGGATCTTCAAGGGGTTCCCGTATGGAAGGTACCCGACGCCATATTTGAGGTATTTGAAGCGCAGCAGGATGCTGCCTCCAAATCCCTCATCGTCGTTGGTGGAAAGAAGGTCGAACCGTACAAATCCGCTTCGGCTACGACGTCCGCTTCGTCAAACTCTGGAGGATCTTTTGCCGAGGACGCTACAACGGGTGAAACCGGCACGCTGGGGTCTACTGCTGGTAGCTCTTCAAGTAGAGAGTATCGTGGATCGTCGCCCACGGCGGCCGATGTGAGTTCGCCGAGTGGATCGACTCGCACAAACAGCAGCGCGAATGGATTGCCATCGACGTCGACGCTCGAGTCCACAATCAACACCACAACCAGCGAGAAGAGCCACAAGACGACGACGTTGTCGCTTTCACTCGCTGTAGTGGGAGTGCTCGCAGCAGTCGTCGTCGGAGTAGTCTTTGTGCGACAGCGACGCCGTCACGAGGAAAGGGCCAGCGAGGACAACGGCTCTGCATACGATGTGACCACACCTGGCCAGCCGACGTTAATCGCCTCCTACAAGATGGCGGGACTGGCGACTTCCGACTCGTCGAGGTCGTGCGATTCCTTCCGAGCTCCGGATGGCAACGTGAGAGACCTGTTCTCGTCTCGACGTCTTCGACCTGCGGATTTGGAGGACGTACGACCCATCGCTGCCGGCTCGAGTGGAGTGGTCTGGCTTGTAAAATGGCGCGGGTCAAGATTGTTGGCGTCCAAGCGCCTGATCCAGTCGGCAGGAGCAGAACAACGTATGGCCGAATTCGTCAACGAAGTCGTCATCGCTGCGAATCTGGACTACCCACACATCGTCCAACTTGTCGGCGTGTCGTGGACCAACGAGACCGACCTCCAAGCTCTCTACGAGTACATGCCCAACGGAGATTTAGAAAAATACCTCCACCACACCGCGACCAACGAGCCATCAGCCTGGACCTCGTCGAAGCTCCAAATGGCCATCGACATCGTCGAGGCACTCGTCTACACGCACTCGTTCAGCCCACCACTGCTGCATCGTGACCTTCGTACGAGGAACGTGCTGCTAGACGACGAACTCAAGCCCAAGCTGAGCAACTTTGGCAGTGCGCGGTATGCATCGGAACAAAACACCATGACGACCGATGGCGTCGGATCGGGTCGATGGTTGGCTCCCGAGGTGTTGCTCGGAAGCACGGACTATGACCAGTCGAGCGACATGTATGCGTTTGGTGTGTTGTTGTGTGAGTTGGACACGCACAGTGCGCCGTATGAAGACGTTCGTGATGGTAGTGGTGGTGTGTTG
>JAADVT010000806.1:0-14854 GCA_023335895.1 Pythium rishiriense
ACTCGTCTTCACCTGCTGCCGACCGGAGAAAGATCAATGCTCGCAGCCGCCGAGGGGGAGGGAGGCTTGAGTCGGTCGGAAAAAGAGGGAGGGGAGGGGAGGGAGGGCTTCTCTCTCTCACTTTGTGTTTGGAGCTGCTGGTGACGCTGACCTGCTGGTGATGGTCTGAGCCAGCGACTCAGACGCAGAAGAAAGCCTCACCACACCCAATCAGCGTGCGACGGCACCTGTCAGCAAATGTCAACCGTGTCACCTCCTAGAACTGATTGACCTATAGAAACGAATTCAAATCAGAGGCATTTTGCGACGCCCGGTCCGTAGCTGAAAATGAATATCTGGCAAAGAGGCAGTTGACGCCGGCCAGTCGTGACAGTCCAGCCAAACGAGGGCTGTTTCGATTTTTTATTTTCTTCGTTGTGGGAAGTGAGCCAATCGCGGGTAGGGTTCTCTCTCTCACAACGTTGTTGAGGAGGAGGCTGCGGCTCGAAACTGTGGACGAGGAAAACGAAAGAATCGGAAGCCTGGGGGAAGGACACAAGAACTCACAAGAACTCAACCCAAACGCCGCCTCAGTTTTCTCCTCTCTCCTCCTCCCCCCGCACCCTCCGCCGTCAGATCTTCCACCCTTGCCTCTCCGAATTGTCGTGACGAAGGGGCAGCACGACGGCACCATCGGCCGATCAATCAACAACAGAGGCGTTCCCCGTCCAGATGAACAGACACCTCCTGGTCTTGCTGTGAGGGTCCTCCCAGCGGAGCCGTGCCAGCTGCCATGGCGTTGGTCAGCCTCCTTGTACTTTCGTTGTGAGGAATTGACGGTTCCACCCACCCATCGACTGTGTGGTGACCACAGGGGTGCCATTGGACGTATTACGCCCATCAGAATCTTTTTGTGGGTCCAACCCACTCGATCAGGCTGGCCACACTGCCATGGCATGCGACGTTTCTGGAAGCTGGATCAGACCCACTCTGATCAGCAGCAGCAGTATCCATGGTCCAAAGAATCTTGCTGCTGATGGGCGTCTCGCCACGATGCCATCTCAAATCATCTCCATCACTCAGACCTTAGCTGACCGCCTGGCACCTTGGCGTGCCTTCAACTTGCCCTAAAAAAGCATGTCACCTCCACTAAAACAGCAACAGCTTTTCAACTTTCTTTTGTCCTAAATCCGCGTAACTCGAATTAGGACGCGACCTAGTTGGGACTTATGACTCATTTTGGGCTAGGCGTTGAGGCTGAGCTGCCAGCGAAGGTGCCATTCGCACCCGGCATGGACGACCGCGACGCGTGCCTGCACCCGTACCGCAAAAGGAAGTTCTTCTACGCGCTTGCCGAGCTCCTCAACGAGCCGCGGCCGGCCGTGCGACGGCTCGACGAGTTCTTCCCGGCCGCACGCGGACCGCCGGCCCTGGAGACGGCGCCCGATGGGGACACGTGTGGCGACGAGCCGGCCACGCACCAGGCAGTGCCACTAGGCGCCACTCATAGCCAGCACGGTAGCGAGACGTCGGTCCGGCCTTCGCAGGAACCCGAGGACGACTCGTTCGAGTATGTCGAGTTTGGCAGGCCGCGCGCGAGCCTCGAGAGCGCGTCGTCGTCGTCGCTGCGCCACTCAGCGCTCCACTCGCAGAGCTCCTTGCACGACTCAATGCAGGACAGTCTCCTGTTCCTCCCGCCCGGGATGAACCACGACGCGAGCGTCGCGAACGGCCGTGGGCGGCTCTCGCAGGACCTCGTGGGAGCAACTCAGCCGACGGTTCTTAGTTGGGGGCCCGCGGACCGCCACGCCGAGCTCGTGGACTACTATGACCTCGACCGGTACTGCGAACCCGTGCCCTGCTGGGCGCACGACAGCCAGTCCAGCTGCGCGCTCCACCGCGAGCCGATCCGGAGACCCATGTTGTTGTTCTGTCTCCAGGCGCTCGACGAGTTCATCGCGTCGGCTCGTGACGACGGCGCTCTCGTCGCGTCGTGTCGGCTCGCGCGCATTGTGTTTGCCGACATGTGGGAGCAAGACGTGCGGCGCGTATCCATCGACGCAGACATCGCGCTCGCCGACTACCTGTGTGAAACGTCGAGTGTGCCGGGCGTGGCACTCGATGTGTGGCGCGTCATCGATGCGTGCTGGCGTGCCCACAAACAACACTTCTTGCATCACCAAGAGCTGTACTTCGTCGAGGCGAGCGCGGCAGAGCCCTCGCGGCGCGTGGCACAGTGGCACCGCATCCGCGACCTGCTCCAAGTGTTTGCGTTGCGCCCCGAGGCGGCGCGGCGTCTCGAGGCGGAACTACCGCCAGGCAAGATCTCTTTCGAGGCGATCCAGACAAAGTCGTTCACGCGCAACGCCGCACACCTCAGATCCATCCAGTTTGGACTCGCGTACCTTCAGCACATCCGACACAAACGCGTTGGTGACGAGGCGAGCCCTTGCCGAGATCTTGTGGGCCAAAGCGACTGGAAGATCGCGTTCAGCGCGATCGAGATCCATCTGAAAAAGTGGTCGCGCGACATCCAAGTCTTCCCGTGCGGTTCATTCCCGCGCGGTGCGGCGTTCGGATCGGTGGTGGACCTGCTCGTTGGGCTGCCAGAGCATGAATCGAGCGAGGGCGATGCTCCGATCCAGGGCGTGCTCGGGGTGTTATCGAAGGCCAAGGTCGTCGAGATTGAGCAGGCGTACGTGCTATCGAACCACCGCGCGCTCGCCATGATCCCCTTCAAAAACGCATCACTCATTCTCGACGTCAAGGCCTATCGACGGCCACAGAGCTGGTTTGCGTTGCTGTACTACACGGGCCCCGAACGGTTCACGCAGTCGTACTTTTCCAGGCTGCTCGACCGGCCGCTGGCGGAGCTCAGTGTCGTCAATTTTGACCACATCTACGAGTGTGTGGTCGAGCTCCTCGGACTCGACGTAGTCGCATCTGTAGATAGTGAGAAACACCTTTTCGACCTGATCAATGCAGATTACATCAAGCCGAATCAACGGATGTGATGGAACCCAACGAAAACCAGAAACAGCCCCAAGTGTGTAGGAGTACAGTCGCCTCGACATTGACAAACCAAATTGCCATCTAGTACACGCTCGCGACAGTGGGCGCGCTTACTTGGGAGGCATACGCAGCGCACCGTCGAGACGGATGGTCTCGCCGTTGATCATCTTGTTCTCGATGATGGACTGCGCGAGCTGCGCGTACTCCTCCGGGCTGCCGAGACGGCTCGGGAAGGGCACGGTCGCGCCGAGCTGGTTCTGCACCTGCTCCGGGAGACCCGCGAGCAGCGGCGTGCGGAAGAGGCCTAGACACCCACACAAACAGCACCATTCCGTCAGCTTTGGTGGTTACTCGGATAGAATTCCAAAAGATCCATGGCTCGTACCGGGGGCGATCGTGTTGACACGGATGCCGTAGGACGAGAGCTCGCGCGCCATCGGCAGCGTCATGCCGACGATGGCACCCTTGCTCGCGGCGTACGCGACCTGGCCAATCTGGCCCTCGTACGCGGCAATGCTGGCCGTGTTGATGATCACGCCGCGCTCGCCGCACTCGAGGCCGCGCGTCTTGGACATGCTGTTAGAATCGAGGGGTCGGTTAGTGATCTGTGGGTCATCGACATCGACAGATGCATACCACGCACCGCTCGGCCGCGAGGCGCGCGACGTTGAACGAGCCAACGGTGTTGACGGTCAGCGTCTGCTGGAACTGGAAGAGCCCGTGCGGGCCCTTCTTGCCGAGCGTCTTGATCGCGTAGGCGATGCCGGCGCAGTTGATCGCGACGTTCACGGGCTGGCCGAACGACGACTCGGCGAGGTCCAGCGCAGCCGCGACCTCGTCCTCGTTCGTGACATCCGTGGGCTGGAAGTGCGCGTTCGGGCCGAGCTCGCGCGCGACTTCGACGCCGTCGCTCGTGGGCAAATCGCACAGGATCACGCGCGCGCCGTGCTTGACGAAGCGCGTGGCCGTCGCGCGGCCGAGGCCCGACGCCGCGCCGGTCACGATCGCCACTCGGTTCGCAAGGGACATGCTGAGAGGAAGAGGGGAGGGCTCTGTGGGGGAAAGTGAAAATGGAGGCCCCCTCGTTTGGATTCGACGGCGGCGGTCCTGTCGACGAGCCGCCCTGCCGTCAGCACTTGAAGTTCGGACCCACCAGCAGCCGACCTACCTTGTTCTGGTAATATCTCGACATCACCACCTTGTACTGGTTAAAAGACACTAAAGAGAGGTGGCACTATGGCGTGTTGAACTGTGCCACACGTGGCATCAAGGAGGAAATGAGTCTTGGTATGGTCGACGCCATGGCGTCGCCGCCGCTGCTGCTGCGTATCACACAGCACCTGGAGCTGCACGGTCTAAAGCGAGAGGGTACGCTGTTGCTCTGGCTTGTGGCGCTGCTGGCGCGCTGGCTCGTGGGGCTCCACTCGTACTCGGGAGCGCGCGCGCCGCCCATGTTTGGCGACTACGAGGCCCAGCGCCACTGGATGGAGATCACGCGCGCGCTGCCCGTGTCCGACTGGTACTTCAACACGACCGCCAACGACTTGCTGTACTGGGGGCTCGACTACCCGCCACTCACGGCGTACGTGTCGTACGCGTTCGGCGCCGTCGCCGAGTCGGTCGAACCGCAGCTCGTGGCGCTCGGCGCGTCGGGTGGCTTTGAATCGCCGACCAGCAAAGTGTGGATGCGCGCGTCCGTGCTCGTGTGCGACGTCGTGTTGTTCATCCCAGCGGTGCTCTGGCTCGTGCGGCGAATGGGGCGCTCGGTTCAGTCGTGGAGCCAGAAGACGGCCATGGCCACGGTGCTCCTCCTCCAGCCCGGCCTTCTCCTCATTGACCACGGCCACTTCCAGGTACGTGCCAACAGCTTTTTTTGATGCGTTGAGTGATTGTGTGTTTCACGATCGTTGATGGACGTGTGCGCAGTACAACAATGTGTGCCTCGGGTTCACGGCGCTGGCGATCGCGCTTCTGTGGAAGGACCACGAATTTCTCGCGAGCGTCGCGTTCTCGCTGGCCCTCAACTTCAAGCAAATGGCGCTGTACTACGCACCGGCCGTCGGCGTCTATCTGCTTTCAAAGTGCATCTATCGCAGCCACGCGGTTGCCCACATTGCCAAGCTCGGCGTGGCGGTCGTGCTCACGTTTGGGGTGCTCTGGTACCCGTTCTGCGTGTTCCCGCGTGCTGGCGAGACCTGCCTCTCCTCCGTTGGCCAAGGTACACTAGACGATGTCCCCGTTTGGATTCGCTGATTGGGATGCTTGTGCTCAAGCGTGTTCTTGGTCGTATTTGCAGTTGTCCATCGCATTTTCCCGTTTGCGCGCGGTCTCTTCGAGGACAAAGTCGCCAACGTGTGGTGTGTCCTCGATCTCGTGTTGAAGCTCAAGCGGAGGGTCGCGCCAGCATTGCAAATGCGCTTGTGGTACGTCCCCCCAGACGGAAAAAAAACTTCTCATTTACCGTCTTACAAGTGTCTACTGTGTTGTCGGCAGCACGGTGACCACTTTCGTAGGCTTCCTCCCATCGATCGCGGATCTGCTGCGTCGAAAGCCCACTCGGTTCCGCTTCCTCTTGGCGCTCGCCAACAGCTCGTTGTCATTTTTTCTGTTCTCCTTCCAAGGTCCGGCTAGTAGCCACTCGGTTGAAGTTGATGAAGTAGTCGTCTGACATTGTGTTGTTGAACTCCACAGTACACGAAAAGACGATCTTGCTTCCGCTGCTTCCAATTTCGCTGCTCTACGCGCAAGCGCCGCTTCTCTCGACGTGGTTCAGCTTCATCTCCACGTTCAGGTGCGTCGCTTGATTGTGCAGTTCTTTCGTTCTCGATCAGTGAATCTCATCCGGTATCACCTGGGTAGCATGTACTTCCTTCTCAAGAAGGACGGCCTGGTCATCCCTTACCTGGTCCTCGAAGCGGTCTTCTTCGCGGTGGCAGTGCACCCAGCGCTCTCTACCCCCGCCCAAAACGTTCGCCACTCGGCTCCTGGTCATGATGTGAACGGGCGGCCGTCCGCTATTCTCCGTTTCTACGTTATTGTAAGGCCCATATTGACTTCACAGTTCCCTGCATGTCTGAGTACTGATGGCTTCTATTCCGTTCTTTTAGCTATCGACCGTCGGCGCCATTGCGATCCACGTCGCTCAAGCGTCCATCACAGCACCCGCCCGTTACCCCCACATCTTTGACTATCTCTTTGCCGCGTATTCGTGTGGGCACTTTGTTCTCGCGCTCGTATACTGCACGTACTGGCAGTGGACGACCGTGGACGTTGGCGCCGGCGAGACACAGAACAACAAGCACAAGCGTGACTAGCGTGGAGTGTTATGCGGGCATGTTTTGTCGTGTAGAACTGCAACCTAAATCTGGAGGTTAATAGAAGATGACGATGCTTTCCTCCGATTGACTAACGCTCTGGCTTGTGGCTCACTTGCTCGACTTGACGAACTTGAGCTCCTTCTTGAGTCGAGCTTTTTCGTCCTTGAAGGCCTGGGCCTGCCACACGCATACAGTATCCAGTGAGCAGTCTGTGGTCCGCATAAACCGCAGAATCGATTAGAAGATACAGTACCATTTGGCGGTCTTCTTCGGTCAACGGCTTGCGTGACTTCTTAAACTCGGCAAGGAAAGCCGCCTCGTTCTCTCGCGCCTCCGCGAGCAGCTTCTCAATGGACGCCTTCATCTCCTCCTTGGACACATCACCGCGCGGCACTGGCAGGTCGTCTGTACGTAGGTACCCACATCGTCGATTAGCTCGTTGGCTCACACGAATCCCACACTACTCAAAAAGCGCACGTACCTGTCAGCGCCGGTGGTGCAACGTCGTCCGAGTCGCTGGCACTACGGGCAGACAGACGCCAGCAACAAGAGGTCAGTGATCCGTATGTCCCACCCGGTTGTAGCCAACGGGGCGAGCATACGCGGCTTCTTCCTGCTTGTTGTTCTGCGCGTCCTTGGACACGAAGCCACCGGCTTGCTGCGCGCGCCACTTCTCGTACTCCTCGAGGCTCATGCCGTGGCCCTTGGGCTCCTGGATGGGCAAAAACTTCTTGATCGGTGCCGGTAGCACGTCCGGATCGTAGTACACGTAGGCGACGCCACTACAGAGACAGTCACGACACCATTTAGACCCCGTCACCACCGTCAGACCATGCATACATTTGTGAGGCTTTGGGCCGTACCCGACGAGCGCGCCGAGGCCCAGCAGCGTGATGGCCGCCGAGTTGTCGCTGCCGCCGCCCGCGCCCGGCGGCGCGTAGCTGCTGAAGCGCCGAGCCTGTCGCAAGAGCCGTCCCTGCCATCCGTGTCCCAATCGCCAACGGTCGTCGTCAGCGTCCACTATTCGCCCATTCCCCCACACGCATCACTCGATCCCCCAGTCCACCCACCCGCATCGTTGGTTCTTTCCTTGGTGATCTTGGAGGAAAAAAGAGCTCGGCGGCACAGAAGTGCATCACGCCTGGCGTTCACCCAAACTTAGGAAAAATTGAACACTATATTAGGATTGTGTAGGAAATGGATCCCCAATGTAGTGTTTGGGCAAACCGGTTTAGGGTACTTCTCGATCCTTCAATCAGAGCTCCTCCCCCCAGATGTGTGCGTCATGGGAGAGCTCCTCGGCCACGCGCACCGCCACCGATGCTCGGCCGTCTCGCCTCTCGCGCCGCCACTCTCCAACGCCGCTCGTCCGCGCTTCTCCACCACCACGTCCGCACCATGAGCGCCGCCAACAACTCCACGTTCAAGATCGCGTTGTGCCAGATCCTTGTGGGCGACGACAAGGCCAAGAACATCGCCACGGCCTCGCAGGTCGTGGCCGAGGCCGCGGCCAACGGCGCGCAGGTCGTGTCGCTGCCCGAGTGCTGGAACTCGCCGTACGCGACAACGTCGTTCCCTCAGTACGCCGAGGAGATCCCGACCTCCAAGGCCCAGCTGAACGCGGACGACCACCCGTCGACGCTCGCGCTCTCGAAGCTCGCAGCCGAGCACAAGATCTTCCTCGTGGGCGGCTCGATCCCGGAGAAGGACGGCGCCGGCGTGTTCAACACGAGCGTGGTCTTTTCGCCCGAGGGAGAGATCCTCGCCAAGCACCGCAAGGTACACCTCTTTGACATTGACGTGCCCGGCCGTATCACGTTCAAGGAGTCGGACACGCTCTCGGCCGGCGACAGCGTCACGGTCTTTGACACGCCGTACTGCAAGATCGGCGTGGGCATCTGCTACGACATCCGGTTCCCGGAGCTGTCGATGCTCATGCGCCGCCAGGGCGCCAAGCTGCTCATGTTCCCCGGAGCGTTCAACCTCACGACCGGCCCGGCCCACTGGGAGCTGCTCCAGAAGGGCCGCGCCGTCGACAACCAGCTGTACGTCGCGGCGGCCTCGCCCGCGCGCGGCCCGGAAGGTGGCTACCAGGCCTGGGGCCACTCGACCGTGATTTCGCCGTGGGGTGAGGTCGTCGCGACCTGCGGCCACGGTGAAGCCATCGTGTACGCCGACATTGACCTCGAGAAGGTCGACGAGATGCGCCGCAACATCCCGACGTCCCTGCAGACCCGCACGGACCTGTACGAGCTCGTGAAGAAGAACTAGGGGTCCCATCGTTGCCTTTTGCAACGCGCTGGTGGCTCGGCATTCATGCCCAAATCCTAGTTCCGTGAATGAATGAAACACAATGAATATGTTTTGACGGACAAGCTCGTTGCTCTATTTCTTGAACCGATCGAGCCAGGCCATCTCCTTGTCAAACAAAGCGCGAGATTCCTCGCTCTTCGGTTGCTTGTATCGCTTGAACTGGATGACAGGTGAGTACTGTGCGGAGCAGTCAATTAGCATACCGTTTGATTGTCGCCAAGGAGGAGGAGATACGTACTTTGAGGTTGAGGTGGCGGGTGACCGAAATGCGGATAAACTTTTCCAGCTTCTCCAGGCGCTTCTGCACGCCCTCGACTTTCTTCTTGGCGATGGTCTGGTTCTCCGAGTTGTGGCGCGCCGGCTCCCAGAACAAGATGACTCTCCGCAAGTCCGGCGACACGCTCGCTTCGACAAGGTACGCGAACACGTCCGTCTCCAGCACATCCGAGTCCTCGAGAAGCAGGTTCTGGACAAAGCCCAGCACTGTCATTTCGACGCGCTCCTGGCGGTGCGAGATGCGCTCCGGGTCGAATTTCTTCACTTTCTTCTCGAGCGGGGCAGCGATCTTGGTCTCTGCAAGAGCGCGACAACATATTAGACCAAGAGACACTCGTATCCTCCCAGAACAGCTCAGGACTTACTTGGCACGGGCATGCCTTCGAGGTTCTTGCCGCCACGAGGCTTCATGGCGTCGAAATCGTCCAGCACCTTGAGCAACCGCCTCTTAGGGATCCGCTCAGCACGGTCCACTTCATCCTCTTCCTCGACGTGTCTGCCCTGAGCGTCCGAGACGGACTCGTCCTCTGCCTCCGTCATGGACGCGTCCACGTCCTCCTCGCGCACCAAGCGACGGCCGAAATCCTTCGATCCAAGCGTAAACAGCTCTTCGACATCCTCCAGAAATTCTTGGGTTTCCTTATCGTTCAGCGCGTCGTCACCGTCGTCGTCGTCGTCCGTGTCAGCGTTTGCGAGCAAGTTGGGGTTCTCTTCGAGCTCGTCCTGCGTGAAAAACGTCGCCCTCTTCTTGCTCTTGCCGTGGGCCACCGCGTCTTCCTCGGCATCTCTATCGTCATCGTCATCGCGATCCTACATGCCAAAAAGAATACAGATCCATGAGCCCGAGTGGAGCGGAGCCAACACCTGCCATCGAATCGATCGTGCATACCCCAAACGGACTGGGCTTGGCCGCCACCGCGCGCGCGACGCGTCCGCCGCGACGGCTCTGGCGCGCGAGCACCACCGAAGACGCGTGGAAAGTACGCGTTGCAGGCGCCCCCACGGCGCGCCGCGCGCCACGCAGCAGCAGCGCCCGAACGTGGATCGCCGACGCCATGCTTCGAGGTTGCAGCTCTTCGAGGCCACCCACGCCGAAATCCGAGGCGATGAACTGGATTAGGTGAGGCGAACCTAGATGTCATTAATACGAGGTTATTCAAGTTTCATCCCGGTGCCAAGCTGAATTTCCAAGTTCCCCGACAACAAAACGCGTGGCACGCCACCAATCACACGCCAGTGCACAGACAAAGCCGTTGAGCGCCATCTTCAAGTTTTCAGCGGCGACCTGTAATCCAACATCAAAGCACTCCCATTGGCTGGATCTCCGTCGTTACGTAATCTAGCCAGAAACTAGAACTTAGTCGGGGGTTTTCGTTTGTTCACAACTTGTTCCCCATGCGCCAGTCGCACGTTGTGCCAACGTCGGCAACAGGGAGATCCAACAAAAAGCCTTCCGTGCCAGGGGACCCCCGCTCCGCTGCCATGCCGACCCGCGAGCTGCGCGACGTGGCCTCGTCGTTCGTGGACGGCGTGTGCGTGTCCGAGGACGAGGACGTACCGTCGCTCAGCTCCTCACAGCGCATACCGGACGACAACGTCGTGTTCCTCATCGTGCCCAAGTTGCCAGGCGACGACGAGTCGGTCGTGAACCAGATCGTGGCGGCGCTGCGAGGCGCGCCCGACGTGAGCGACGTGAGGCTCGACGTCCACGAGAAGCTCGCGCGCATCGAGCTGCGGGCCCGCGCCGGGGTGCGCCACGAGGCCGAGCTCGCCGAGGTCGTGCGCCGCGCCACGCCCGCGCACCTCGCGGCCTTCCCCGTGTGGCAGCACCTCGACCGCGTCATCACGCTCAAGATCGACGGCATGCGGTGCATGACCAACTGCGGCGCGCAGGTCGTCCGCGCGCTCGAGCAGTTCCCGGGCGTGCTCCACATCCACATCGACTCCAAGTCCAAGGAGGCCAGCGTGACGCTGGCCAAGGGCTGCACGGCGACCGAGGTCGACCTCATCAAGTGTGTCCGCGCCGCGAACCCGCGCTTCGACGCGTTCGTCGCCAAAGACAAGCGCGAGCGCGCCACCAGCCTCCCGGGCGCCGTGTTGCTCAGCATCCACGGCAGGAGCTGCGACGTGGCGTGCGCCCACAAGATCGAGGCCGAGCTCGGCGCCGCCGAGGGCGTGCTCGAGGCCAAAGTGGACTTTGGCGCGAGGCGCGCGACCGTGCTCCTCGCGCCCGACTGCGCGCTGACCGAGCCCGACCTCGTGGCGCTCATCGCCGGCGTGTGCACGAGCTGCCACGCGTCCATCTACCAGCCCTTTAGCGGCTCACGCGAGGTGCTGCTCTCGGTCGACGGCATGAGCTGCGCAGCCAACTGTGCCAGAAAGGTCCAGAACGCGCTCAACGACGCGTCCGGCGTCATGAACGCCACGGTCGACTTCCAGCACAAGCTCGCGCACGTGTACTTGGAGCCGGGCAGCCGTCTCAACGAGTCGGACCTCGTGGCGATCGTCCAGTCGGCCGGCGCCAAGTTCTCGGCGTCGATCTATCAACCGTCTGGCGAGCCGCGATCGGTGCTGTTGCAAGTGAGCGGTATGAGCTGTGCCAAGAACTGCGCACGCAAGGTCCAGACGGCGCTGAGCAACTTGTCGGGCGTGTCTAGTGCTGTGGTGGATTTCCCCACCAAGCTCGCGGCCGTCAACCTCGAGGCGGGCAGCCGACTCACGGATGCAGATCTCGTGGAGGCCGTCCACTCAGCCGGCGCCAAGTTCAGTGCGAGCGTCGTGCCGGCGACGCGCCAGGTCACACTGGAAGTGTCGGGCATGAGTTGTGCGAAAAACTGTGCGCGTAAAGTGCAGACTGCGCTTCGCGAAGCTGATGGCGTTGTCAACGCCCACGTGGACTTCCCGACTAAGCTTGCCCACGTAGAAGTCGACGGTGGCAGCAAACTATCGGACGACGACTTGATTGCGATCGTGGAGAGCGCTGGTGCGAAGTTTGGCGCGCATGTGGCGCAGTCACTCCCGAATCCCAAGCCAGCGGCTGTCGTGGAAGTCAAACCAAAACCAGTCGCAGTCATTACGCCGTCGTCGCCAAAAAAGGCGGCCAAGCCGAAGCAACAGAGCTCCTGTTGCTCTTCGTCCGCCGAAACGGCGGAATCTGTTGCCGTCAACATCGATGGAACACCGAAAGAGGATATTGGCGAGGCGTCGCTTTTGATCGGTGGAATGACATGCAACTCGTGCGCTAACTCAGTGGAAGGTGCGCTCAAGTTGATCCCAGGTGTCAAGTCGGCAGTCGTGAACTTTGCGACGGAGAAAGCGACAGTTCGATTCGATCGGGATGTCGTTGGTATTCGTACACTGATCGAGAACGTTGAGATGATTGGATATGACGCCTCATTTGTGACGCAAGATGATGCGCAAAAGGCCCTCGGTGACCAACGTGCCAAGGAAATCCAGCGATATCACAACGACTTTTTCATCGCGGTGCTGTTCACTTTCCCCATCATGCTGGTCATGATGGTGCTTGGGAACATTGATGCCATCAACTCGGGCCTCATGACGCACGTGTATCATGGCATCACGTGGATGTCTCTCATCGTCTTCATCCTCACTACCCCTGTGCAATTTTACTCTGCTCGTCGCTTCCATGTGGATGCGTGGAAGGGACTCCAGAACCGCATGCTCGGAATGTCGTTCCTAGTGTCCATGGGATCGAACGCGTCGTATTTCTACGGCGTGTTCAGCCTGATTCGCAGCATTGCGCTGAACGACTCGAGCGTTTCAAATCCCGACATGTTCATGACCGCCTCTATGCTGGTCTCGTTTGTTGTCTTGGGCAAGTACCTGGAGGCGATTGCCAAGGGCAAGACATCTGAGGCTCTCGGCAAGTTGCTTGACCTCCAGTCCAAGTCAGCGAACGTGCTCATCTATGATGCCTCGGGCTCCAAGGTCATCGAAGAGAAGGTCGTCCCGATCGAGCTCGTGATGCGTGGCGACATCTTGAAAGTTGTTCGTGGATCGTCAATCCCGGCCGACGGAATCATTGTCTATGGCGAAGGTCGGATTGACGAAGCGATGCTCACGGGAGAATCCAAGACCATCAAGAAGTCAGTGGGCGACAAGGTCATGGGAGCGACAGTAAATGTCGATGGGCTCTTCCACATGAAGGTCACCGGTATCGGCAGCGATACGGCGTTGAGCCAGATTATCCGGTTGGTCGAGGATGCCCAGACGTCGAAGGCACCCATCCAGGCTTACGCCGACTACATCGCGTCGATATTCGTGCCGACTGTGTTGGTGCTTTCGTTCCTCACCTTCTTGGTGTGGTACATCCTGTGCGTTACAGAGGCGATCCCGGAGAGCTGGATCCCGTCCACCGATAGTCGCTTCGTGTTCGCGTTCAACTTCGGCATTGCGACGCTCGTGGTGGCGTGCCCCTGTGCGCTTGGACTGGCCACGCCTACCGCCGTCATGGTTGGAACCGGCGTCGGGGCCGAGCACGGTGTGCTGATCAAGGGCGGCGAGCCCCTGGAGGTCGCTCATGGCGTCAATACCATTCTCTTCGACAAGACTGGCACGTTGACGCTGGGTGCCCCTGTCGTGACTGACATGGTCGTGCTCAACAGCGGTGTGAGCTCCAAGGAGTTGATCTACTTGGCTGGCTCGGCCGAGTTGAACAGCGAGCACCCACTCAGCAAGGCCATCATCGACTACGCCAAGTTCATCTGCCCGTCGCTGGAGCAGCCTGAGGACTTTACGGGCGTATCTGGTCGCGGCATTGCCGGCACGGTTGACGGTAAGAAGATCGTGATCGGAAACCGCGAATGGATGGTCGACAACGCACTCCAGCGACTCGACAGCATCGTCGCCCAGCAGGCAACGATCACGTTTCAGAACGCCGGCAAAACGTCTATATACATGGGCGTCGACGGCGAACTGGCTGCTGTGTTTGGTGTCGCCGACGCTCCGCGCCCTGAGGCTGTGCGCACGATTCGCAAGCTCCAACAGATGGGTCTCGAAGTGTGGATGGTCACGGGAGACAACCGCCGCACGGCGATCACGATCGCGGACCAGCTCGGCATCAGCCGCCGCAATGTCATGGCCGAGGTGATCCCGTCGGAGAAATCCAACAAGGTCAAGCAGCTCCAGAGCACTGGCCGCGTTGTCGCGATGGTCGGCGACGGCATCAACGACTCGCCGGCGCTCGCACAGGCCAACTTGGGCATTGCGATTGGGGCCGGAACGGAGATTGCTGTCGAGACTGCGAACATGGTGCTCATGAAGTCGAGCCTGTGGGACGTGATCACGGCGCTGGACCTCTCGCGCACGATCTTCAACCGCATCCGCATCAACTACGTCTGGGCGCTTGGCTACAACTGTCTGCTCGTGCCGCTCGCAGCGGGTGTGCTGTACCCGTGGGGCATCAGTATCCCGCCCATGTTTGCCGGCGCGGCCATGGCCGTGTCCTCGGTCTCGGTCGTCACGTCGTCGTTGTTGCTGCGCTACTACTCGCCACCGGTGCTGCCGCAGGTGTACTCTGTGAACGAAAGCAAGTCGATCCTGTTCCGCAAGCCCTCGGAGGCTACCCCGCTGCTCGCGTCCAGCAGCATGGAGTGATCGAATTCCACTCGCTCAACCAAAAAATTTTTCTTTCTTTCTTAGGCTAGACACTGACCACATCCATTTCCAACGACAATCATATGTACTGCGAATGAATCGCTTTCCTCCACCTCACATGCATCTTCTGTCGCCATCACACGAGCCCAGCGAATAAGCCGGAGTCGCTAGCCACAAACCGTTGTCTTCCACTAGGAAAGTGTGCGACCGGGCGATGGCTCGCTTCCCATCGCCATGCCCAGCAAGACGCCGACCCGGGATACATAACGTCCCAACCACTACACGATGCTGACCGAGCACCAGGCCTGGGCGCTGCTCGAGCAGCACTACGCGCTCCCCGA
>JAADVT010000807.1:0-14825 GCA_023335895.1 Pythium rishiriense
CCCCCCCCCCCCCCCCGCCATCCCATCAAACACAGGCACCGCGGACGTCTAGCCCCGCACCGATCAAAAGGCGGCTCGATGCGCGCACGTGGCGAGGGAGGACGAAGTATACATGGACGCGCATGCGAGCCGACCATATATATTAGTCCAAGGAGGACTCGACGGACTCGACGGATCGGTGTGATCATCGAGCCAGCCTAGAATCTAGGCTAGAGTCCCTGTGGATCTGTACCATGGTGGTGGCCCGGAGCGATTGCGCAACGTGCAGTCGCGAAGGATTTCCAAAGTCGCATTTGGTTGCGTGGTCCCCTGGGGCTCACGAGACGGGATGTGACCAGCCACCTTTCTTCCAGCGATGGAGACCACAAAGCACACACCAAACAGACTTCCAGCATTCGACTTGCGCATGTTGGAGATGAGCCCCTCGGACGGATTTTAGGGCTGTGGTTACCAAACACTCATGGCGTCACGACCATCATCAATGGTCTCACTTGCGGGATGCATACTCAGTCGAAGATAGGTCTATTATTTTTATCTAAACAGGAATCAAGCACTAAAGATGCAGTGACTGAACCCATCTCACCATCATTCGCGGTAACAATCGCACTCATTCCTCGCATCATCGGCGCCACCTGGGACTGGCACCCACGCGCATCGTTCTTTGCGGTGCCGACTTAAGTGAGTCGTGGTTTTTCCAGGTCTCTCGACCCGGTCGCATGAACACAAATCCACGGTCCCCATCACCAGCATTCCGATGGCCCGGATGTGTGTTTTCTCAAGAATAGCATCTATATCAGTTCTTCAAACTTCTGTCGGATAACTCACAATGAGCAAGGTACTTAGATGTGATGGTTCTCAAGATTCGCACTGATATACAAGTAACTAAGAGTATGATTTCGGACCTGCACCTGCAGCACCTCGTCCAGCCCACACCACTCGAGCAAACGCCTGCAACCGCCCTTTGCCCTTTGGCTGAGTGCCTACTCTTCGGCTGGCAGCACGAGGTCGAATCACTTTGCAATTTGCCATAGCGACCACACCACTACCACCACCACAGTCTCCGTTACCACCCCCACGCACCATGGCCGTGAGTTTCGCAATGCACAACGCGCGGATGCACATGAAGCAGTTGGACCACCAGCAGCTCACGACGACCAAGCCCACGCCACTCGAGTGCACGTGTGGCGCCCAGGCGTTCCGCGACCAACACAAGGCCGACCGCCAGCAGCGGCAGCTCAAGCGGGTCACGCCCAACCCGCCATTCGACGCCCTACGATCGGAGAAGCGACTTGCCAACGCAGGGCCGGACGACGAGGAAAAGGACACAGACACGATGCCCGTGGCGCGCAAGCGCAGCCTGTGGCGCAAGATGCTGGGCAAGGCGCCCAAGTGTATTTGTGAAAAGCTCCAACGCGAGCGTGAGGCACGGCGGCTCCAGCCGATTAAGATCCCGAGCGAGTACGAAGGGTGCGTGACCGTGCGCGTCGCTGGCAAGCAGGTCGCGTACACGCGCGAGATGCAGCTCATCAAGCGCCGGTCGTACACGCCTATGGACGCGATCTCGGAGGATGAGGATTGATTGTGTTATTATGAAATGGATGATACACTAGACGACATGATGTGTTATCTACTACGCACTACGTACTCTGAAATGAAGCGACATGGGCACGATTCAACACGCTTCGGTTGGCAATGACGAGGTCGCGGAGCGGATCAGCTGGGTCAGTTCCGAATCCTCAATAACTGTTTCTCGCCTTGGCCAGAAGCCGAGCCGTTCGAAGCAAGTGTGGCTCGCTTCCCCTCGGACTCTTTCGCTGGCAGAACCGTAATCCATCCCTCCTGACGCCGGAAAACGCTCTTTCCTTGTCGGCCAACATACACAGCTCGATGGCTGACAAGGAAAGAGCAGATCCACCGTTGCCAGAGGCGGCCGCTGGGCGGTGAAATATCGCACTGAGACTCCAGGCCACCTCCACTGTCGCTCTCGCACAGCACCACTACTGAGGTAGAACATACCCATGGCCACATTGGTGGACATGAGCCTACCAGGCTTGAACAAACGAGCAATGCCATGTGAAGCTCACTCGATTTCCCTGGCAAACGCGGAGATGTGAGGTGGACCACGCCACATATGGTCGATCGGATTTCGCAGTGTGGAGATCTTCCACGGATCTGTCTAAACCCCGCAGTTACGTTGTATGGTCTGCGACGGGTCCGTCTCCACGCATTCAATTCCAGAGGCCTGAGTTCTTTTCTGCAGACGCGGGCAAGGACACGGATAGCCGACCTTCGTGTTTCGCGTTGCCGTGCTTGGCGTTACCGTGGAGTTTGGAGAAGAAGAAACGTGAAATATGGGAGGGGAAGCTGCTCGAGGGTGGTGATCGGGCGGCAATCCACAACCTCTTGGGCACACAGAGGTGAACGTGAACGATCCAGACGCGCAGCTTATTTGTAGTCACGCAAGTTTTGAACCAGAACGGATGTTGATCGCCATCGACACGAGGTGACGCCGTTGTGCTCGGCCGCCGTTCTGCCTTCGACGAAGAAGTCCGACTGGTGCCGCGGAAACGGGTCGGATCATCCGTCTTGTCCAGAGCACGTGGAGGGTCGGCATCCCCAGCCTAGTGCTGGTCAATTTCGTCACCTTTCACCATTCATTGTGTTTTAATTGTGCGGCATGGCGTCCCTGAGCTCATCACCAAACGAAAGACACTACCAAGTGCGTTGGATTGTGTCTGCACCTAGCGTAAAACCAACAGCTTCAATCCATCGTGGTCTCTCAAGAATAATACGGTACGAATCCAAAACGATGTCGCTGGAGTCTTGACTCCCGTATTCCTCTCCATGATGTGATAAATATATTTGCTTTGGCGGCTGTAATCGGCGCCAGGTTCTACTGCCCCCGAAAGCGTGATGTCGCTTGAGTGGTGCACTGTCTTCTACAGCTGGATCTTGATCCCGGGTGAGCTTGCCAACGTTGTTGTGAATCGTGATCCTCTACGTCCTGCTCCACTTCGGTCACCGACCACGAACTCGTGATAACACATCGATGCGTGAAGGTATCTCGAAGTATCTTCGTCTCGAAGGTACACGTGGCGGTGTCGTCGACATCGGTGCTGTGCACGCAGCCCATGGTGGATTTGTATCAAGAGCTGGACGCCTTGTGGCAGGTGGCAGTGTGGCCACAATTTGAGGAATGACCGATGAGATGGTGGTCCTCCAACGTGACAGAGCCCGACTATCCAGTCCATGCAGGACCGACCAATAGGGCGCGTAGGACTTTTACGTCATCCATAGACCGATGGCGCAAGGACAACAGTGACATGCCCATGGCCGTCTGGGATCGTGCCATATATCCCTTTCGTGAAAGATTTTGCGTAGGTTCATTGTAGCCATGTCGTGTCTCATGGTTCCACCGTGTCTGGCAGGACTCATCAGTCAATCGAGTCGGAGGGATCCATCGCGTGCGTCTCTTCGTGCGACACAAAAAATCGTTTTTCTCAGGTCACACGTGCACTGGCTGCAGAACAGAGACCGACACTCATGTCATTTGCATTTGCTTTGGGAGGTTCTTGACCTGCACTACGATTCACATGGGTAGTTCATCCATCATTCGGATATACATTTTCAAAGTGTTGAATCCACTGAGATCTCTGTCATGTCAACACGAGACGAGAGGTGGGCGCAACAAACAGCACGATGTTTCTCAGAACGGTCTGTCTGTGGAGCACGCCACACGCAAAATCTCGTGCAAGTCCGGATCTGTTGACCAACGCAGCACGATACTGTACAGTCGATCACGTAATAGGATTCGTAAATCACGAATCGCGCTTGCCCAGAAGATCCCCCACGAGAACCTTCGTGAACACGTGGTCCAAGCGTGCTAGATCAGCACCACTAGAAAACACATCGTTGGGTGCACCTTTCCTTACCCAGACGAGAGCGATCGCGAGCTGGTTTGCGTTTCCTTCCAGGATGGTGATGAAGGGGGACTTCTGCGAGAGGGACGTCTCTCTCGCTGTTGCGTCCACTGCATCACACAGGCACGCAGCAAAGCGTTCCATTCCACGCCCCGCCCAGCGTTACGATTGGATCACGTACGGTCGATCTGATCAGGATAGCACTGGATCAGGGTGTCCACCACGTCCACCGCCACGTTAACTTTGAGGAGAGCAGTCACGACGGCCGTGTGACCGACTAGCGAGGCCTTGTGAAGCGGTCCTGTGGTGACATCAACTTGCTGGGTCGGTCAGCTTTCCCACTCTCAAGAACCACGTCGGCACTGTGTGCTACCAAGACTTCTGTTTTCTTGCCCAACCGAATTGGTGTCGGCGGCGAGAAGCGCTTTGACAACTGCGAGAGTACTGTGTCTGGTCGGCGAGTCTAGTCGAGTGGAGCCTCCTGAATATGGATGGCATCCTCAATGACTATTCGGAATCCCAAACGTCTTCGGATACTCGCTCCACGTCGACGCTCGTGCGCCGTCAACAGTAACCCCTTGAGTTCGTGGCAGCTCCGGAGAAACGCGTAGTGGATCATCGTTTCTCTGTGCTACTTCCTTCAACATCGTTTCATCAAACCGCAAAATCACACGAACGTTCGAGACAAACAAACATACTACCTCATCTACATCGCGCTCATTGGCATCCACCTTCGGTGGTTTCTCGAGGACCCGCACACACGCAGCTTCTCCCCACTCGAACTCCATATCCGGGCTCGCTGATTCACACGAACTCTCCTATGTGATACCGGTTTGCAACTGGTACGAGGTCACTATCGGCGAATAGATTCTGTCTCACGCTGACCAGAATAATGACCCCAAGTCCATTGAAGCCTTGGGCTCACCGTTACCCTCTCTGCCCAATAGAACTCGGCTCTGCTGCACTGCTTACCGCTGATGCTTTTCGTTCGTAATCGACAGCCTCGCCGCGGAAGTCGCGTTGGTTTCGCGTGGACGACAAAGCGCTTCATTACGGGACTGCTAAGAGCCCTTTGCGAGTGGAACATCGGCCACGCCGGTTAGAAACGGAGGTTCAGTTGTTGACGCCCCGATTACAGTCCGTTCGCGAAAATCGCTGCACTTGGAACTGAATAGACCCGCTATGCTTAATTTAATGACGTTTAGAATTATGCGGTTGGGCCTCATTACTGAACCGAAGAATCAATCTTTCTGCAAACTTGATAAATCAGGGGTGGCGATTTTCGCGAACGGACTGAATTAGTCGATTTCTCGAGCTGACACTGGCCCGTGGAGTACTTTTTTTTGAAAGGAGGTTCATATCCAAATACGATGCTTCCGTGGACAAAATCCTATTCGTGGGAGTGGGGATCTGTCATGTGCTGGTGTCGGTTGTGGTACAGGCGCTCGCTACCGGTCGTGGTCGTTGGCCTGTGGAGTACTAACACTTTGTGCTTCACTGCCCATATAGCAGAGCACACGAGGTTCGGAGTGCCGGTATCCGCTAATAGGCTGATCGGAACCGGCTCCGTCGTGCGCGTGTGACCCTTTTCCAATGGCACACACGGTTTCTTTTGTTCCAGAAACGGGCGTCTGATGGATTAATTACACGTGTATGATGCATTCGAGTAATAATCGGCGATTACTGTTTTACTCGCTTTCACGTGCGGAAAAAGGGCGAGTGGGAGAGATCGGGCACGTGACTTCGATCTTCGAGCCTCGATTGTGGATAATTGACCCCGTGGGTTCAGTGGAGCTGTCCAGAACACTTTGCCACCACGTCCCACCGTCCATGCCCATGATAATATCATGGGATGTACTTAGTATGATCGCAAGGGCCGAGCTGAGAGAGTCGCTTTCGACGCTCCCTCAGAGCAACTCCCACGGCGAAATGTCAGCACGGTGGGAGATGGTCGAAATCCCGGTGATGTAGGAGCCACAATAGATCTGTTTTCATTTAAAAACGAAAAAAGCCAGAGTTTCTGGGAAGAGTCCTATGATTTAATCACTCGCAAACACCTTTGATCATGAAAGCAAACAAAAAGAAGTCGGCTGATGGAGTCTCTTCGTTAATTTTTTGGTTCGATCAGGTTGGGTATCAAGAACAGAAGAGAACACTTTTCACTTCGCGGCCAAACCAGTTGTTGCATTCAACGTCACCGAGTCGGCCGTTGGAGATGTGCCGACGAAGAATTCGATCTTGGATTGTGGATGAAAGCCAACAGGTGCCACTGTCGCGACCGCTCGAGGTGGGCGAGTGCCAGCGTGATTGGCAATCGCACGTCTGGTGGAGACGAATACCATGTTTGTTGGAGGGACGGACCTTTCGTTGAGACGGCCGAATCTCCACGTTTGACCGTCTCATCGAGCCCTTTCTCGTCCGGTCTCACATTTCGCTCCATGAAAATCTTGGCAGATTTTGGCGATGTAGTTGGTCTTTGCGATACGCGCAGAGACCAGCGGCATGACCAGGGTCAGGGTTCCCCCAAAACGCATTACATATACTGTACACTACTGGAAGAGACCGAAGGTCCATGCTGTCCGACTTGGAAGCACACAGTGACACGTGGAAGAGCCGACACTCACCTGAATCCGCCTCTGTGGGTCGCCTTCGTGCACCCACGGATCAGACCTCTTTTATCCACAATGCCCATGATGGAGAGGCTGATGGGCTAGCCGCGTTGTAGGTAAAAGGCTCTGGGGTCTCATCATGGGCCAGAGGAGGTCGACGTCTCTTTTTTATCAGCTTGCAGGTCTCCTGTCTTTCATGGTTCGTTTCTGCTCGCTTCCAGAGAGTCTTCGTTGACTAACCTTACGCAGATTATTAGTCCGGTGGGAAGGTAACCTTCCTCCTGCTCTTTGGTCTCTCTTCCCGTGTCCTGTTCTCGACATCGCTTGCTCTTGTCATTCTCCAATCCGCGGTCCAAGGCTCAAGTCCCCCCCCAGGCTTCCACCCAAGACCAGAAGAAGCAAAGATGACTGGCGTTGCTGCTCCCGACCTCGTCGAGCGCGTCTCGTACGTGTCGTCCTCGGCCAAGCCCCACGGCGACGACGGCTACGTGGACGCCAAGACGCCCGGCGTCGACCTCGAAGGCGGCGCCCTCCGTGCCGGCGGTCGCCCGGACATCTGGAGCAAGGACTACATCGGCGTGCTCATCCAGTACGTCGGCGTCGGTCTCGTGTACGGCACGTTGCCAGCGCTCAACTACCCGATGCTCCAGCAGTACCTCAACCTTGAAGGCACCCAGATCGTGTCGGCCAGTGTGCTCATGAAGCTGCCGTGGTCGTTCAAGGTGCTGTACGGTATCCTCACGGACTGTTTCCCGATCTTTGGCTACCGCCGTCGTCCGTTCATGATCATCGGCTGGACGCTGTGTGGTCTCATGCTCTTGATCATGGCCTGCCTCAAGGTCGGCAAGCCGTACTACATCGACCCGACGCTCCGCGACAAGAAGCCATCGCTCTACACGGACGAGGACAAGCTCAACATCAACTACGACGCTCCGGATGTCGGCGGAAACCTCATCATCTTCATGATGCTGGCTGCGCTGGGTTACGTGGGTGCTGACGTCGCTGCTGATGGTATGGTCGTGGAGCTCGCGCAGCGTGAGCCCGAGGCTGTGCGTGGCACGACGCAGACGACGATCTACATGGTGCGCACGATCTTCGTGATGATCTCGCAGCTGCTGGTGGGCTTCTGCTTCAACGGTGTGGACTACGGCGGAAGCTTTGACTTTTCGCTGTCGTTTTGGCACATGATGTTGATCCTGTTGGTGGCGACGATCCCGGTCATCCCGTGCACGTGGTTCTTCATCAAGGAAGAGAAGCACCCGGGCGTCAACTTCAAGAACTACATCTCGGAGTTCTGGGAGCTGCTCCAGTCGCGCGCCATGTACCAGGTCATCGCGTACAAGTTCTTCTCGGGAGTGTTTGAGAACATGAGCACGACTGTCTCGTCGCCGATCGCGTCGTACTGGGCGGAAGTCGAGCCGATCAATGACACGATCGCCGGCGTTTTGGGTCAGGCTGTCTTCGCCTTTATTCTGTGGGGCACGATGAAGAAGGGTCTCAGCTGGAACTGGCGGTCGATGCACGCCATCACGTTGTTGTGTGTAATGGGTATTGATGCCATCGCCGTGTTCCTCACGACCTGGGACGTTGTGCGCTCGCAGTGGTTCTGGGTCGGTCCGCCGGTCGTCGAGTACGTGCCGTACGGTGTTCAGTTTATTGTCGCGACTTATGTCGTCGTCGAGCTCGCCGGTGAGGGTAACGAGGGCGCCGTGTACGGTCTGCTCACGACCGTGTCCAACCTGTCGAGCACGTTTGCGTCCACGATCACCAAGAACATTGGCGCGGGCTTTGACGTCACGAGTGCGGACATTGCCGAGGACTCGGACCATGTGCGCAAGGAGGTGACCTATGTGTACCTCATCGCGTACGCCTCGCAGATCTTCAGTCTCGTGTTCTTGCCGATGCTTCCGGCCCAGAAGCGCCAGACCCAGGAGCTCAAGGCCAAGGGCGGCAAGAGCAAGCTGTTCGGCGCCTTCACCGTGTTCTACGTGACGTTCGCGCTCTGCTGGTCGGTCATGGTCAACGTCATGTCGATCTACCCGAGCACCAAGTGCTACAAGCTCGTGGGCGGCAAGGGCTGCAAGAAGACGACCAAGTAAGCGTTCTCCACACTCTCGTAGCCGGTCGGTTAGGGCAGAGGAATGTCCAATTTGTTTGCGAGCCTCATAACAATAAATGCGTCAGTTCTCGCAAGGTATCAAAGTGTTCGTTGAACAGTTGATGAGGCCACTAACGGCTGATGATACATCTACTCATTTTCTGGAGCCAGGGGTCCTTGCTAACAGGGATCATACTTCAGGTAGTCTCGCCGGCCTCCTGCAGTCTGTCCTGAATGGCACTTTCGCTGCCACGCCCGACGTCATCCCATGTGAAAGGATCAAGTTTTTCAGTGCAGTCTCGGATGTTTTGCTAACAATCCCCTGGATCTACTCTTGCTGATATATCAAATATGAGCGACCAGAGTCAAAAACTGATTTATCCCAAGCCCACTCTCAGTCTCAGCATCGCTGGTAACTCTGTCAGGCTCAGTTCTCAAAAAACAAGGCCAACCCACGGAGCTCAAAAGCGAGAAGGGAGCTGCGAAGCGTCCTCGCGATGGCGGAGCACAAAGACGAAAACCGACGCGTGTTATTTCAAGCAATTCAAAACGGCGACGCTGAGGCAGTCCGTGAGCTCTTGGCGACGAAGCTCATCGATGTGGACGATCTGGACACGACCGATGGGGTGAGCTTGCGATCTCAGCCACGATATGGATGGTTCGATCTCACAATTGACTTTTTTTTGGGCGTGGAAACCCAGGACTGCTGGACCGCGCTTCAGTTTGCGGCATTCAACGACCAGATTACAATTGTCGAGCTGCTCGTGAAGGCCAACGCTAATGTCGATGCTCCTGGAGTGGTTCGTTGGATTCTGTGTGATGGGACAGCGTCACTTGAAGTGTTGCGACACTGGTACTGATGCCGGCAATACTCTCGTGTCTGCCTGGCAATCCTAATTGAAAGAACGGAGAGCGCGCGTTGATCACTGGGGTGAACAATGCTCAACTCGTCAACTTGCTGCTCCAGGCAAACGCCAGTGTCGATGCAACTGACGACGTACGTTAGCCCTTGTGGGCCTTCTAGTCTGACAGCACGTGATGCTAATGGCGGCTTTGTGGGTGTGGGTGGTATCTTCTGGGGCCAGAACGGCTCGACCGCGCTTCATTTCGCATCGTTACGTGGCAACATCGATGTCGTTGAGATGCTTCTCCAGGCCAACGCTACTGTGGATGCCACGACAAAGGTTTGTTGGTTTTGCTTCGTTGAAGGAGATGTTTTTTACCACGAATATTGTAAGTACTCACGCTGATCTTGGTGTCCTGAACCGGCAAACGCTCGTACCTGCTTTGCGTATCGCGGCATCAGAATGGAAAAACAGCGCTTCATTATGCCTCATGGGCGGGAGCAACCAAAGTTGTCGAAAGGTTGATCAAGGCGAATACCAGCGTGAACGCCAAAACCGAGGTTTGTCAGCTCCCATACTCTGGTCGTTGATGGTTTCTTCGTGGAGCGTCCAGCGTTCAACATCGTGTTGACCATGCTTGATCTAGAACGAGGAAGAAGACACTGCACTACACATCGCAGCATGGCAGGGATGGCGGAGATCTTGCTGAAGGCTGGTGCAGCCGTTGATGCGACCAATGCGGTTGGTTTGGCTCCGAGAATCAAGGCATTAGTGACAGCACTGATGTGGATGTATCGTGTGCTTTGTACTGACACCGCTAGGACGGGTTGACACCGTTGGACCTCGCGAGACTGAAAGGCCGTCATGAAGTCGCGGAGATCTTGGTGAAGGCAAATGCTAGCACGAGCACAGCAAACACGGTTTGTCGCAACGCTATGATGTCCTATCCGCGGGCTAAGTGTCAGAAGTCCAACTCTATTGTGTTTTATTCTGTAGCCGGAGAGAACGCCATTGCACAAAGCGTGTCACAACCATGACATCGATGCCGTGCGTGTGCTCGTCGCATCCAACGAGAACCTCCACTCTAAGGACAAGGTAATTCTATGTGGCAGAGAACTCACGTGCTGTGTATCGTTCACTGACGTTACCGTATGTATCATCTTCAGGATGGACTTGAACCACTGCACAGACTTCTCAAGTCGCAATTGTGGAGAGCTTTCGGGCCCGACACTTTGGGTTGTTTCCAAGTGCTCGCCGCGTCTGGTGCAACGTGGGGCGACACGTGTGACAAGATTGTAGCATCAGCAGAGGCGTGGGGAGAAGCGCCAACGATCGCACTCTGCATGGCGTTGTGGGCGAAAGAGCTCGCTGACGGCATCGAGCTCACCAAGATCCCGTATGAAATCGTGGAGCGGGGCGTTGAAAGCACCCAAACGTACCTCAGCGATCTGAAGAGCCCATGACCCGTGGTGGTAGAGCGTCGATGCTGTGCAACTCCGGTTTATGCGTCTCGTCGCTGATGGACATGTGTGCGGAGACCACGAGGAGCCTGTGGTAACGCGGTTCAATGCATCTCTCTGCGGGGCCGCGGGCAGGAAACGATATGCGATAAAGCTTTTGTGTTTTCAAACGTTTCATGAGGCACGGCCGAATCGAACCCGGTAGTGGCTTGGTGTGCGACCATCTAATAGCCACCACGACAGGGCAGCGTTCTGGTGGAGGAAGCTCAACTAATTGGCTTTCTTGTCGTGCTTTCACCTACCAACCGTGTTGGAGGAGACAGTGGAGTACTACGTAGTACAGACCATACCATGCTCCTCACAAACTCGTCGATTCGGCGTCTCGTGCGTTGGCAATCATTCGCGGCCGTGCAAACCGCAAACTGATTTTGTTCGCTCGTGCCACATTCACGAGCAGTGCCTTCGAGCTCCATCAGTCAAAATGAGAGTGATTAGAAAGCCACGCATAGACAGGTTTTCGAGGAGTCGTTCCACAACAGCGCAGAGACATATCGAGTCAGATTTCAGTATATTCTAAGCCATGCTCCAAACCATCCTTGGAAAAACGCAGGCTCTGTTCCAGCCTTAGAGCCGCCGCAATGCAAACACGCCCTGCGCCGCGATCTGGGTCTGGTAGATCGATTTGATCTGTTCGCTTTTGGCTCGGTCTCGATCGGCCTCTTCTTCGAGGGGCACGTCCTCGACCACGGAGGTCAAAGTAGTCATCGCGCTCGAGTGTGCCGCAGTCACGCGCAGCGTATCGCTGGTCGATGCGTCGTGTGTCGGTGACGAGCTTTCGTGGATGGCGTCCTTGTCAATCGCGTATTCGCTGTGCGTACATCCCATGATAGCCAGGAATGGGTCGTCGGGATCGATGGGGCTTGTGAGGTGTTGGTGGAGAAAACAGCAAAAGTAAAAGTGGTAAAAAGTTGAAAACGCTCTAGGCAAACATCATAGGCTGTCGAACTGACAACGATTGGGTGATCAGCTGTGGTGTGAACCCCCGGTCGTTGCACTTGGATGGTAGGTACGGACAAGGATCCATCAACAAGTCGCACGTGACAACGGAAGAGACGCACACAACGTTCCCTGTGAACACAAGAACGTTCGTTCTGAGCTAGAGCCACCATCATTCCATCGGAGTCTTCCGTCAAACAGAAGCGACCACAAAGCAACCGACAACAAGGCCTCGAACGGGCGCGACCAAGGGGAATGATTGCGTTTACCCAACTCAAACAGCTCTGTCGTGGTTTTGAATCCCTCTGGACGCAAAATCCGATTAGTCCAGAAGGTGTGCTTCGGAAAGAAGTGCCTTGGTGTGTGGCACCGTTGGGTCATCTTGATCTCAACGTGGCCCACGCAGACGAACGACGATACGCCACCACAGTGGCATCCAGGATCACAATCTGGTGTTTTTACCCTCCCTGAGACTTTCATTCGAAATATAGTATGTTAGAGAACCAATGACTGGCGTCTGTGGAGCAACATGGGTACAGCCATCATTCTGAATGTATTCTCAAAGGTAGTACTCACACTTCAACTTGCTGCCTTAGGCACCACGTTTTATTTATCAAAGCGATTACTTGAATCGTTAGTGTCGTGGAAGTGTCTGTTTGTCGGAGAGTTCTCAATCCACCGTGGTGTCGGGTCACGATGCCTCAGCGACCGCGAATGTGCATGGCGTTGTTGGTGACGCTCTGCGTGAAATACACATGCTTCATCTGTTCATGGATGTGTTCTCGCTCGTCCGCGTCTCTCACTAAACCCGCAACCACAGGGGTGTCTTCCGGCACGGTCGGTAACGCTGTTGGAAGGATGGCACTCGCGACCGGAGCGCTGTTAGCCTTGTCATCGACGTTCGTACTGTGGGTGCAGCCCATGGAGCCAAGTGGTCGAGTCGCTTCTGCAGTCGCAATTTGGAGAATGAGGTGTTGAGCAACGCACAAGCGTTTCATACCCCATAACAAGTACGAGGGCTGTGTGAGGGTCGAGCGGTTCTCTGCAGGCAGAGCCCGGCAACCAGACGCTACCTTCTTGTCAGCCACGTTCACTTTCTAGGGAGATTGGCATCCGTTTTGTGGTGTTCTCGGTGACTACAGTGCCCAAGGCCGCATCTTGATGCGATATTTGTGCTCCTCCCCGGCTCCTCCACAGTCCGTGGAGGAGCGGAAAGTGGACCACAAGACGACGCCTTTGGAGATGGGACCTTGGGACCTTCACTCGTCGCCATACAAATCCCTTGCCATCGAATCCAACTTTCAAAGGTCCAGCGATGCAAAACTGTCTTGTGGCTGTCAACGCGCGCTGCCGGCCACATGACAGCGAGGGTGTCGTTTTAGTAAGAGAACAGGACTACTCGATTAATGGACACCAACACAGAGTGGAACCGGCATCAATATCAAGGGACGACACGTCCACGTACAGTATTTTGGCAAAGAGACCATGGTAGAACACAATGACAAGGTCAGGTCGATATGACTGCCGCTGGAGAACTCGGGGCGTGATGAATTGGATTGAGTCGTGTTTTTGAGTATGTATTGATGTAAAATATAACGATACGTACTGTGCTGCCTCGGCTCCAATCGCTGACAGCACACGGATTCGTTTGTGGGTCTGTTTAACGTAATGGCGGCGTCTGGAGGACGAGCTGGCGTAAGTAGACTTGTCGTAGCTGCTCCTGACGATGAAGGTTCAGCTCGTCGTCTCTCCCACCATGCAGGAGAGTATCTGTGTCTTCGTTTACCGTCTCCAGTCCGCTGCCATGAGGCGCTTCCCTTGGATAGAATGGGACGTTGCCATCTCGGAGATGAGGTACATCGACCCCGCTGGTCATTGGCTCATACACGCAGGTGCCGTGAGTACAACCCATGCTGAGAGTTGAAAGTGGGTACTGTGGTCTGTAGTTGATTGGCTGTCGCTGGTACAAAGGCTGGGCTTGTACTCGAGCTGGATTACTTGGAAATGATGGAGGGAGGACACGACCAACTGGCACGCCCAACGCTGCTAGTCTACTCTCACGGAAGACCCCCCAATGCATGTGTGTATAGCGTTTCTAGCCAAGCGATTCTTCTCGACGCGCTGGGGATATGTCCCGAGCAACCTCCACTTTGTCCGCTCCGTCAGGTCAGGGCTGTCTCACCAGTAGATGGATTCATCGACTTCAACTGAGCTGGGTGACCAACATTCAAACAAAATATTGATTCACAGAGGCCTTCTGTTGAATGCTGTTCGTGATCTGAGACGACCAGCACTCATCGCATACGATTGTACAGTTATGTGAGTCGTGAAGAGCATGAATCCATAGCCCAGTGGCTTCACGACCTCAGTCGTGACTGTCGTGACTGCTCATCAGTTCTTGTGGTCGTGAGATGAAGTCAGGAGTCGCCAGTGGCGACTCGCCACACGACACGGCCGTGACGTGTCTTACGACGTGTCTTACGGCCGGGCCATAAGCCGTCGTTATGGGTGTCGAAACACCCCGTCTAATCGCATTTTGGATGCTTCACGGTGCGTGTGGTTCACAGGTGTTGCGTAGACCCCGAAAAGTGTCAAGCCAAACGTAATTGCCCACCCCAACATGTACAAATCAAAGCCAGGTACAAGAAAACAGGAAGACGGCGAAAGTTACGCATGGCTTTTGAACGACAATGATCAGTGTTCTCGCTGTTTGATTACCGACACACACTCACACTCGAGACGGAGTTGACGGATCGCTTATTTCTTGGTCGTCTTCTTGCAGCCCTTGCCGCCCACGAGCTTGTAGCACTTGGTGCTCGGGTAGATCGACATGACGTTGACCATGACCGACCAGCAGAGCGCGAACGTCACGTAGAACACGGTGAAGGCGCCGAACA
>JAADVT010000808.1:0-14822 GCA_023335895.1 Pythium rishiriense
CCCCCCACGCGCCAAGCTCAAGGAACCTCGGGGAGCGCTCCTTTCTTCCGTGCTTGGTCGCGTTCCTTCCACGCGCGTATCGTCCGTCTCCCTCCTCCGTCGCGTCCGTCGTGACGTTCGAGTATCCCCCCACTTTCTCTCCTCCCCCTCTAGACGACCATGAGCATCAACGGCGACGGCGTCGAGGAGGGCTTCAGCATGGGGCCCGACGGGCTGCCGGGCATCCGCTTCGACGACGCGCGGCGCGACGAGTACGAGGCGATCTGCGACGATTTGATCCAGCGCGCGCTCGAGGAACACCACGCGTTCCACTCGTCGTCGCTGATGGACCACCGGTGGAAGCTCGTGCGGCAGCGCGACGCGCTGAGCGTGTACAGGCACCGCACGGCCGTGCCGCCGCTGCAGCCCGAGCTCGCGACGCGGCCCGACGGCCGCGGCCACTCGTCGCGGTCGTCGCTCATGATGGGCAGCGGCTTTTTGCCGGGCACGCTCAACGACACGATGCTCGGCGTGTACTGCGACACGACCGAGACCATGCGCATCGTCAAGTCGATCCTCAGCGACCGGTTCATCGACGGCGCGATGGTCCACGTCTTTGAGAAGAACTCGATCCGGTCGCCGATCATTTTTTCCGGCATCAAGTGGTTCGCGATGCAGTGCCCCGGCGGCCAGCTCACGCACGACCGCGACGTGCTCGTGTACGAACGGATGGGCCGCATCGTCGACACGGACGGCAACTACTTCGCGTACCACACGCTCCAGTCGATCGACCTGCCCGAGTGGCCCGCGAACCGCTCCAAGCTGCGGCGTGCCTACCTCTCCATGTGCTACCTGTACCGGCAAGTCAACGACCACTGGGTCGGCTGCTTCATCCTCGGCGACTACGACCCGGCGTCGTCCATGCCGACGCCCATCATGGACTATGTCGTGTCGGACATCATGCTCAGCGTCGGCAGCGTGCTCGAGTGCGCGCAGGCCAAGCGCTTTTCGATGCTCATGCTCCAGAACGCCGGTACGCCGACCCCCGAGGGGCGCCACTGCACGATCTGCCTCGCGTCGCCCGGGCTGCTGCGGTCCTCGGACAAGGCGCTCCAGCTCTGCGTGGGCTGCCATCACCGCGTGTGCCGGCGCTGCCGGCTGAGCTGCAAGGTCTTCCGGCTTAGCATGCGCTCACGGCGGCCAAAGAAAGAGTGGTTCTGTCGCGAGTGCGTTGGCCAGGTCATTGTGGGCCCGCCGCGCCGGAACGACTGGGCAGAGAAAGAGGACGGCTCGGCGCCGGCGTCGCTGAGCCCGACCAGCCAGGCCTCGAACGCCGACAGCGTGCGCTCGGACCAGGAGCACAAGCTCCACGAGCGCGAGCTGGAGGCGATCGCCGAGCTCGCGCAGCAGTGGAGCATCAATGACAACACCACCAACGGGCTCATGTGGAACGCCGAGGAGCTCGCGCGGTTATCCGGGCGGCTCAACTCGGCCAAGGGCAAGAAGCGCGCCGAGTCGCAGGCCAAGCAGCGCCTGGACAACCCGTCGCTGCTCTCGCGGTCCATGCACGGCGCGCGCAAGTCGCTGTTTTCAATGCCGTTCCTCAAGCGCAGCTCGTCGATGGAAGACATGAGCGACCACATTGGCCACGACGAGTTCCCTCAACAGCCTGTCGACCCGAATTTCGTGCCGGGCAACAGCTACAGCGGCGGTGGCATTGACTGGCGCACCAACGCCGCCCGGCTCAATGCGTCCGTGTCGTCCAAGTACCCGCCGGCGCCGACGTCGGTCCACTCGGCGCCCGCGCGCAAGTACTCGAACACGTCGTCGACCACTTCGTCCAATGCGAGTAGCTCGTCCCGGCAGCGGCCAACGCGGCGCCCGGCACCCAAGGCCCAGAGCGACGAGGAGATGCGGAAGCTGTACATGCAGTTTATGGAGACGATGGCCAAGAACCGTGCCACGCGGGACGGTGGTGGAGGAGGTGCTGGTGCCGGTAGTGCGGGCCCGATGAACGGCATGGGCCACGCAGATTTCACCACGGGCGACGATCCGATCTTGCAGACACGGCTCGTGTTTGACGCCGAGCGGAACGAGTACGTGCGTGTACCCACGAACCGCCGCGAGCGGCTCGCGGTCGCCCGGGAAGAGCAGTGCTTCAGCATTGATGAGCTTGACTAGGCGGACGTCTGCTGTTGCATCTCTCTCTATCTCTCCTTCACCAGCCCCTTCCTTCTCTTTCGAGAGTCGACACACCCACCGCTGATTTTGAAATGCGGTACATCCCTCCAATTTTTTAATCTCGCTTCCCTCTCTCCCATTCGCGCCGACGTTGCACCCACCCAGTTGAAAGGTGGTGTGCTCCACTCCCCGGACGCCATTCAAGGGGCCGGCGTGATACCAGTAGTCCCCAGATAATAGTGCTATAAACGAAGGTAAACTTTTTGCAATCGGCCGTGCGATAGTGGTCGCGTTAGAGTACAAATTTACGAGTTGATATTCATCGTGGTCTCTGCAAGATCTCTTGGTAAATACAACCCTACGGGATCGCTTGGTAGACGGCGTTGTCGGCAGCCGTGGCGGTCGAGCCGCTTGACGTGGACTGCATCACGCGGAGCCTGCGCGAGTACATGGGCAGCTCCAAGAAGAGCACGGTCTTGACGACTTCCGGGAGCTCCTTGTAGAGCTCAGGCGGCACGGGCACGAGCGGGCTCGTGCTGCGCTTGTAGTCAAGGTAGAACGCCTGCGCACCAAAGCGCTCGTCGTACCGATCCTCGGCCATGGGCACGCCCGAGAGGAACATGAGCAGCACGAACGTCAGCACGGGGCTCAGCACGCTCACGTAGAACCACGCGTCGCCGTCGCCGCTAAAGCTGGGCGACGCGAGCACGACTACGCCGATCCAACACATGATCTCGCCAAAGTAGTTGGGGTGGCGCGAGTACCGCCACACACCCGTGGACAGCAGCTTGCCCTTGTTGGTCGGGTCCTCGTAGAATCTCTCCTTGGAGGCGTCAGCAGCCCACTCGAACAGCAGACCGATCGCCCACACGACGAGTCCGACAACGTCGCGCGCCTCACCAAACGCCGGAGTGTCCACCTCGTCCACCGAGTTGACGAGCATCACCGGGAGCGAGACCACAAAGACCCAGATGATCTGGAAGACCCAAAAGCCGAAGAACGCCAGGCAGTTGCTGCGCATCTCGTCAAAGCGCTCGTCTTTGCCGCGCTTGAGCACGCGCGTGAACAGGTGGGCGCCGAGCCGCACGGCCCAGACCGCGACGATCGCGGTCACGACGATCGCGCGCGTCGAGTACACGTTCTGCACCACGAGGCTCAGCACCGCGAGCAGGAAAAAGTTGAGCGTGCCGGCGAGGTCCGTGACCTTGTCGAACTGGAGCCCGTACGCGATCGCGAAGAAACTGCACTGCAGCAGTGCGGTCGCGCCAAAGCCCAGCAGCACCAGCCACTCGGCGTCCATCGTCACAGTCGCCGGCGCCATGCTGTGTGTGTGTGTGTTGGTTTGTCGTTCGTAGTCGTCCGCTGCGAGTAGAGGCGATGCGGAGGGAGGAAGGCGACTTGGGGAATGAGGGGAAGAGAAGAGGAGACTGGCGTCGCCTGGCGTCCCTCGCTGGATGGGTACACACGGCCTCCACGCACGCGACAGTTCCAACACAGGATTATGACGCTTGACGGCGGCAGTGTGCTTTTCTGGTCAGTCAGTCAGTTCGTCCACGGTCGCGGGGGAACACGACCGAAGGTCAGCATCCCACCGATTATGACCTGAGCAGACCAGGTCATAATCGGTGGGATGCCGAGTCCAGAACAGAATGATGGTCGGTCCGATGATATCTTCCCCCGAAAAAAGACAGGACGTCATTTCTGTGCAAATGGATATCATATTCCAAAGAAAAACCAAGTTTTCATCCATCAGAGAGGATGGCACTGGCGGGCGCTACTCCTTGATGAGGATGTAGACGGCGTGGATGATGCCGGGGATGTATCTACGTAGTAGCCACAACACGATCCAGCGGTACTCGTCAGTGATTTCTCCATTGGGTCCATTCAAGACATTGGGGGCGTGCCGAACACGATGCAAGCACGACTATAGAATAGCGTTCCCGACAACAACGTACCCGAGGATCGTGAGCAGGATGTTGATCGCGAGGTCGCGCGTGCAGCCGACTTGGAAGAACACGCCCAGCGGCGGCAGCACGATCGAGCAGATCAGCCGCGGGATGTCGCCACACGTAATCGCCATGGTGCCTTCTTGGGGTGGATCAACGTTCCTCCTCGTCGGTCGTGGGCTCGCGAGGGCAATTGAGAACTGCAGACAACGAATCGCTGGTTGCGATCGTGTTGATCCAACCGTTGGACAACCGTTAAATACGCTCACCAACGGAGATGCCTTTTACGACATCTACACTCTATACCCAGAGAGAATGCCGGGAAAAGCTCCTCGGCTCCACCCTCGTCTCCCAACCGAGACCCCTCCACTGCCTGAACCTTAACACAGGGGGAATGTGCGAGCCGGCGGTCGCACGGCCAAGTGCGACACCCGCCTTCTCGTTCATTCATTCATTCACGTTGAAGTGGCGCTCCTCCAAACCAACGCCAGCGTATCATACGCGTATCATACACACGCACCCCTCCCGCTGGGTTATGGGGGTACACAGTATCCCGCTTCCATCTTGGCGCCATTCAGCCACCATGTTCGTCGGCGGTAGTACATACTCGGGGCTCTCGGCGGGCGCCGGCTCCTCGGCCGCGTCCTCCGCGGGGGGTTCCTCCGGCGCCCACGCGGGCGGAGCGTCCTCTGCGTCCTCCGCGGGTGGCGCCGGCGGGTCGTCCTCCTCCTCCGTGGCGTTCGCGAACGCGCTCGCCGAGGCCAACGACCTCGACGCCCTCGTCTTTGAGTTTGGCACGGCCAAGTGCAAGCTGGGCTTTGCTGGCGAGGACTTTCCGCGGGTCTACGAGTCGCCGCTCGCGCCCGAGCATGCGCACGACCGGCGCCGCGCCGCGCGCATGGAGAGCGACCCCGAGGCCGTGGCCCAGTGGCTCTTTGACGCCGCCAGCACACGGCTCCAGACCCGGCTCAGCGAGCACCCGCTGCTGCTGGTCGAGCGCCCGTTCGCGCTGCCCGACGAGTTCCGCGCGCCGCGCGCCGACGCCAGCGAGGGCGACGCAACGGCCACGCCCGTGGACGACCCGTCTTCTTCGTCGTCTTCGTCCTCGGGAGCGACGACGACCGGCAAGAAGCGCGACGGCAAGGCCCGCGAACGGATGGTCGAAGTGCTCATGGAGACGCTGGACCTGCCGGCATTGTTTGGCGCCAAGAGCGCCGTGCTGGCGTGCTACGCCAACGCGCGCACGAGCGGGCTCGTGGTCGAGATGGGCGCCACCTACACGAGCGTCACGAGCGTCCACGAAGGGTACGCGTTCGCGTACCCCAAGTCCACGGTCCAGCTCTACGGCGGCTACGATCTCGATGCGTTCCTGCGCGCCAAGCTCGAGCCGCAGCTCGCGCGGCTCGCGCCGAGTCCGTCGACCCGCACGAGCAAGTTTTACTGGTCGCTCGCGACCGAGGCCAAGGAGAGCGGGCTCTGCCGCGTGGCCGACGGCCCGTTCGACGAGGCCCAGAACGCGCAGCTGCCCAAGATCGGCTACGAGCTGCCCGACAAGACGGTCGTCCAGCTCGGCACCGAGCGCTTCAGCGTCGGCGAACAGTTTTTCACGCCACGCGCCGCCGAGCCCACGGCCACCGACCCGGGCGCCGCCGTCGTGACCGAGTTTGACAAAACCGAGACCGCCATGCGGTTTGGCGTCAAGCGTGGGCTCGCACTGCCCGAGCTCGTGTGCGAGACCGGCGCGATGACGACCGAGGCCGAGCTCCGCAAGGAGTTGTTCCAGAACATTGTGCTCACGGGCGGCTCGTCGAGCTTTGAGAACTTGCCGACCCGGCTCGAGCGCGAGGTCGTGGTCGCGCTCAGCTCGGTGGGTGGCGCCGCGAACGGCGGCTTCGCCATGGCCCCGGGCTTTGGCAGCACGCGCGTCAAGCTCATCGCCGCACACGCACAGGAACGCCGCATCGGCAGCTTTCTGGGCGGCTCGATCCTCGCGTCGCTCGGCTCGTTCCACGAGATGTGGCTGTCCAAGGCCGAGTACGCCGAACACGGCGCCGCGCTCATCCACAAAAAGTGTCCGTGATCAAACCACCCACGCCTGCGAGGCGGAGTCTTTTGCAACCACACAAGAATACATGCACAAACTTGTTCATTTAGTAGTAGTCGTAGTAGTTGGTCTATGGCAATCTCCAGCTTCTTGTTGATTTTGTTTTCCTGGGGGTCCGAACAGCGACTCGCATTCGTCGTCTGTCGTGGACCTTGGTCTCACGTCGTGGGTCTCTCTCTCTCTACAAACGCGCCGAGTGCTGGCGCACGAGGGGCACGGTCGCGTTGGCCGAGTTCGACCGCGACCGCCGCAGGTTGCGTGACGAGAGCCGCGAGCGCCGCCGTGTGCGGCTTCGGCTCCGGTTCCCGAACGCGTCCGACTCGCTGCCGCTGGGCGACGACAAAAACTGTTCGGCAAACACTTCGCCCTGCGGTCCGAAGTCGTCGTCGGCGTCCGGGTCCTCGACGACGTAGTGCTCGTACACGGAGCGGCCGCCCTGGCGCGCCTGGAACGGGTCGTGGCTCTCGGCCGAGGTACCGAACATGGACACACGCGCCGGCGGCGGCGGCAGCGGCAGGTTCGCGGCCGCGAGCGCCTCGGCGACCTGGTCGTAGTTGACGTTGTGGTGGTTGACGACGCTGCGGCCGAGCGCGAGGCGGCGGCCCAACAACTTCATCTCGGACAGCGAGTGGACCGAGTCGCGGTCCTCGTCGCGCCGCATAAAGTAGGTGGCCGTCGAAAAGTTGCTGGTCGTCGAGATCTCGTTCGAGAGCTGCTGCGCGAGGTCGCGCTCGAGCAGCGCCATACGCGTGGCGATGTTGGCCATGGCGATCGACGGCTGCACGATCAACACGTCGAGGTCTTTGAGCTGCTGCGCGAACGTGCAGCTCGGGATCACGGCGATGAGGCGCGGACACTGCGCGCGCCCGAGCGTCGCGTGCATGGTCTTGACGTGGTCCAGCGTGCGCTGCGGGTCGCCCGTGAACAGCACGACGTCGGTCGCCGCGTTCATGGCAGAGAGTGCGTCCCCCTTGGCGGCAGGGTTCGCGTCCTGGATCTTGTTCTTGTACTTGATGAGCTCGCCCTTGGCCGACCGCGCGAGAATCGTCTCGTTGATCTGGTGCCACTTGGCCGCGAGCTCCTCGTCCAGCAGCGGCACGTTCACGTGGGCGCCGTACAGCGACAGCTCGAGCGCCAGTTCGAACGCGACCTCGTCCTCGCCGATCACGACGGCGTTGTTGACCTTGTAGAACGGCAGCAGCGGCCGCGGGTCGCCGTTGTTCTGGAGGTTGAGCTCCTCGCGCTTGATGCTGACGACGCTGTCGAGTCCCGCAGCGCCCGCGGCCTCGGCGTTCTCGGCCATGGCCTTCTCGACACGCGACGCGTACGTCTCGCCGGCGCGACGCAGCCCGATGGAGCACAGCACGGGGCCAATGATCTGGTTCACGACCACGGCCGCGACGATGGTCGAGGAGAACTCGGCGGCCCACGACTCGGTACTGAGCCCCTGGACCTCGTTCGCGAGACCGAGCGCGACACCGGCCTGCGGGGTCATCGTGAGCCAGAGGTTGTTGTACTCGCGCGGCTCGAGCTTGAGGATGAAGCGGCCGCCGACGTAGCAGGCCGTGAAGATCGACACGTACCGAAGCAGCACGTACGTGCTCATGAGCGGGATGGCGTCGACGACCTGGTCCAGCTTGAGCGCGGCGCCCGTCATGACGAAGAACGGCAGAAAAATGTAGGGCGCGGCCGTATCGAGGATCACGTGCATGTCGTGGCGGATGCTCGAGTAGTGGCCCGCGAGACACGAGGCCGTCATGAGCACGAGCAGCGGCTCGAACTTGATGTCCCACTTGTGGCCGTTCGCGGCGATCGCGGCCTCGGAGATCGTGTCGGTCGAGATGTAGAACGCGAAGCCCACCAAGAGCCAGAGAAAGCCCTTGCCGTAGTGCGAGCCGATGGCCTCGAGCAGCGAGCTACACAGGTCCATGCCGGGCTTCATTGGACGGCCTTCCTCGTCCTGCTCAAAGTAGGCGTTGTGCGGGTGCGGCTGCGAGTCGTCTGGGTGCTCGCTGATCGGGCTCATGGCGTTCTCGAGGTCGCCGTGCACGCTCAGCGAGCGGTCCGCGGCGCCGGGCTTGCGGAGACTGTTGCGCTGTGAGCGGCTGCGCGTCATGTACTGCTGGGCCGTGGTCACGTCCGCGCCCTGGTGGCTCGCGCGGTCCTGGTCCACGAGCAGCTCGGCCGAGGCCTCGCTGTGCTCGGGGCCGCCAGGGATCGAGAAGATCGCGATGATCACGAGCGAGATCGCGGCACCGACGATCAAGTTGGAGACCACGATGCCCAAGGTGAACATGAGGTTGCCGAACGAGACGTCGAGCTTGGCGCAGTGGATCGACGAGATCACGCGCGACACGGAAAACGACACGAGCACGACAAACTCGGCGGTCATGGTCGCACCGAGCATGAGGTTCGTGAACGGGCCGACGCTGTTGAGCTCGATCTTGATGGCCATGACGGTCGCCGGCGAGCCGAGCACGGCAATCGAGCCAAACATGAGCGCGATCGCAAGCTGGCACGAGCCTTCAAAATCGCTATAGAAGAACGGGTTGTTGGCCAAGTAGAGCACGGCCGTGAGCAACGCCATGGTCGTGATGTAGAGCACGAGCAGCAAAGTGAGGATGCTGCGGATTTGGGGCCTGAGCTCGGGTAAATAGATCTCCTGGCCGGCCTGGAACGAGATAAACGAAAGCGCGAGCGCGTTGACCGACGGCGAGAGCATCGCGACGAGCGGCTTGGGCAACAAGTTGGCAGCGAACGGACCGGCCACGATGCCCACGATGAGGTAGCCCGTGATGAGCGGCAGCTTGAGGTAGTACGGGAACATGACGCCGAGCGGATGGGCCGCGAGCAGCACCATGAGGAACGCGATGATGTACTGGATCGCGTCCACCGTCGTGTCCCACGACGAGAACGGCTTGGGCGCCTTGGCCGTCGAGAGTGCGCGCGTGGTCTCGTGCACGAGGTGCGATGGCCGGTCGAGCTCGAGTGCGTCATTGTCTTCTTGCACTGCGGCTGTGGCAGCGACCGTGGTGGCCAATGCCACCAGTGCCAGGACGGCGAGCGGCAGCAGTGCACGCCGACGTATCAGCATCGTGGTGGTGGGGGGCTTGTGTCTTGAGAAGGGGGTGTCAAGGGGGTGGGGTGACGCACGTGACGAGGCAAATCCGAAACTGGGGGGTGGAGACGCAAGCGGTTTTCCCGTCGCAGGGACCGCACGCGATGGACCGACGTGGTCGAGAGTCGGAGAATCGAAGAACCCACACGGCAAGGCTGCGGTCGGCGTGATGACGGCGCGTCGCGTCGTAAATGGGGGGATGGAGCGAGATGGAGATGGATCGCTGGCGCAGAGCGATGCGGCGGAAGAACAGAGCCCCCACGCGCAGCTGCCCCTTCCTTCCTCCCAGTCAGTTTGCCAGGGATTAGAAACCGAAGGAAGCCTATGTCGTCGCGTCGTTTTCGCCTGTAGACAGGACGGGTCTGAACACTCGCGTTTGATTGGTTGGTTTCTGATACGCTTCGTCAAGTCACCAATCAGAACGGGATCCTCCAAAATAGACAGGCGACACGAGCCAGAATGAGGTGAGATATATTTTATCCATCTAAAACTCGGATGGATATTTTGGTTTTCTAAACCTTGTTTTGTGTCTCGGCGGTGACCTTGAAGCAACGCCGGGAGCTCTCACGACCAATGCTGGGCGTCGGAAAGAAACCACCACCGCTGATGGTACACTCCGACGAAGCCACTCGCACCCCCGTGGACCCACCAGCATCTCCTAAGCACCCACAGTGAATACGCAAGCCGCACCCACGAGCGACGAACCGCCATCACTTATACCGTACCCGACTGAGGATCCAATGCCCGCCGCAACGCCCATGGACACATGAACTGGGATGCTGTACATCTCCTCTTCCTGGTATTTTGGGGACGTCGAGACCGCTCGCTCGTCACGGAGCCACAGCTCTCGTGCCAAAAAATTGTGGTTACAAAGCCGCATCCAGGCCTCCCTCGGGCGTTTTTCTTGGCAAGACTTGAGTGGATGCGTTTCGGGCGGTTGCGTATCAGCCCCCAATGCTGTTTCGCGGTCTGCAACAGCCCTCTTCGGGACGCCGCGCACGTGGTTACAGGCTGCTTGACGCTTCAGAATAGCTATCTTTACATCATGGGCATCTCCTCGGTGCAGAGTACTATTAGCGAGCGCGGCGGTTGCGTTCGATTGTCCGTTGGTCAAGCATTGCCCGTGTTTTGAGTCACTCGCCGATCTCCCTCTAGCCGCCCAACAACAAGTGAGACACGCGAACGTAGCCGCGTCATTCCCATGGGCCGCCGCAAGTTTACGATCGTCAAGCTCTTCCTTGTGGTGCTCAACGTCGCGTCGACGGCGTTGACGCTCTTCACGGGCTTGCGCGAGAACCCGCTGCTCGTCGCGGTCACGGGCCGGTACGATCCTGTGCGCCTGAGGCTGCGCGATGGCTCGATCAACCTCGAGATGGTGCTCGACGACAACTTCCGCGCTGACAAGCTCGCCCCACTAGAAGACATCAGCACGTATCGGATCATCACTGCACCACGCCGCGACCCGTACTCGATCGGCGAGTACCGCAGCGTGTGCACGAACCTCAACTCGAACACCGCACCGGTCATGGGGCTCGTATACGACGACTTTTGGGGCACGGGCCCGCGCCGTATCCAGGTGTTTGTGTACAGCATCTCGGCGCCAAAGTGCAAGATGGTCAACGTCAAGACCAAGTGGCGCGACGCGTGCATCGAGAAAAACAACAAGAACGCGACGCTGTGCCACCGGTACATTCTCGACAACTTTGAGGCGCTCCAGGACAACCGGACCATCCAAGTGGGCGTGAACAAAGACTTTGGCGAGCGCGGCGTGCCGTTTCTCAAGTGTCTCGGGCGCCCCAAGCAGGACTTCCCGTTCCAGGCCGACCTGCTCGCGCACCAGTCGTACTGGGCCGGCGGTAGCTCCCACATCATGATCCAGACCAGCAACTGCCGCGCCAAGGCGCTTCTGCGCAACGACGACAAGAAATGGGGGCTCTTCGAGTCGCAGGGCGTCGACGAAGGCGCCGACGTGCTGCTGGCGCTGCCGCCCGCGGGCTGGTTCTCCTACATCGTGAGCATGCTGTACAGCATCGTGACGATCGTGATGATCGCACGGGGCGTCGTGGCCACCCTCATGCGCAACCGCCGCGTCTACTACCTGCCCAAACAGGTGCGATACACGGGCAACCAAAAGCCGCTCCAGTACATTTTGCCGTTCATGCCGGCGGCCATTTTCTTCACGGAACACGAGCGGTCGATCATCCGCTTCAAGGGCTCGCTGCTCGTCGCGTCCGATATCTGGATGAACCACTGGCTGTACATGGTCCTCAGCATTCTCGACGCCGTGACCAACATCCGGCTCACGTACGTCACGCTCCAGGTCGGCACGTGGATGCTCATCATGAAGATCACGATGGAGAGTTTCCTGTTCCTCTGCGGCGCGCTGACCAAGATCACGTGGATCATGTGCCTCGTGCACTCGCTGCTGCGATACTTTTTCAAGATCCTCGCGCGCTCGATGCGCTCGATGCGCGTGATCTCGACCGCGGCGCGCGAGCGGATCGAGTGGTTTGTCGACAGCTCGGCCATGTTTCTCACGTACAAGCTGTACAACTTGTTGTTGTGTTTGATCCTGTTCATCATGCTCAAGGTGCGCGGCGCGCCGACGTTCATGGTGCGCGCCGACCCGTACAAAGTCGGCATGTACGGCGGCATGCCCGTGATCGCGTCGTTCTGGCGGAGCGAGATCGTGTGCGACTTGGTCACGCTGCTGGCGATGCTCACGGGCTGCGGACAGGTCATCGGCGTCTTCCTGCTGTGCACCAAGTACCGCCACGTCGCCAACAACGGCGTGATGCGCATGCTTCAGCGGCGGTACATGATTTCAGGATGGGACGGGCTCATGGCCGCTCAAATGCTCGGGCTCGAGCCGAGCGATCCCGACCTCATGGCGAGCGGCAAGCCGCGCACCAAAGTGGACGTCGGCTCGCTGCTACAGCTGCTGTACTTGTCAGGACCGAGCGGGTTCGTGCAGCTCGCGGGCGACTACATTTTTGTCGGGAGCGGCTTTTCCCAAGACCCCATCAAGTTCCACTACCCTTTGCAGCACGCGCTCTCCATGGGGCTCATCCGCGACGCGCGCACGTCGGGCGCGAGCTACAAGGGCTCGGCATACGTCGCCGACGGCGTGGGCGAAAGCAATGCCTCGATGCTGGCGCGCACCGTCGCACCGTCGGCGCGATACGGCTCGCAGCCAACGCTCGCACTCTCGAGCGTCAACGAGGACGCCCATGAGACGAGCACGGTGGGTGAGCTGGGCGCCAAGGCGCGCGTGTCGGTGTCGAGCCACAAGACGAGTATTTTCGATCGCAACTTGCGGCTCTTCTCGGACGGCTACCTGGGCAAGGTGCTACTCGTGGAAGAAAAAGACCCCGGGTCCGTCATCGCCAACAAAGAGACGGGCTTGCGGGAGTTTGCCGTGAACGACGCGATGTCGACCATGTCGATCCTCGACATCAAGTGGTTGCTGGGCAACGAAAAGAAGCTGCGGTTGGCCTAAAGAGCTGAGATATCGGGTGGACTGTCTAGAATTCTACAATTCTGATTGGATAATGAATGGGTACAAAAAGATCACTCGACAATTTGATTGGCTACTCGAGGAGATCCAAGCCGTCCACGGCATCCGGGTGCCTGCTCTCAGGATGCATGGACGTGATCCCAAAGGCTTTGTCGACGAACCCACACGCACGCAGACATGCAGCGACCCAAGCGTCAACATATACACTTCCGTGGGTTCTCTACCGCAGTGGATACGTCGTTGGCTGACCTGTCATGGGATGCGCTCGAGCAACGTGGGTCTCTTCTGTGTGATATTGGGACCTGGTAGGTACGTCTTGGTGAGTCTTAGCGCCCCAGCACTACATAGATCAGGTGAAGCCCAAGAATCACTTGGGTCGCGCAGAACAGCACCCACAAAGGGAACAGAAAAGCAGGCTTGGTCCTGAGCTCTCCACGAATCCCGGTGCTAGGATGGGCGAAGAAGGATCCGGAATCCGGATTCACCGGAGAAAACAGCTCAACCGTCAAGTGCATTAGAATGGGATCCTGAATGATAGCGACGGGGCAACGCGCTGCGCTTCTCTGTCGCGCATTGACTGTCCGACCCTGGTGTATCGTAAACACACTGGTGGGGCACTTGGAAGCGTGGGGGTGTTCGACTCCATTGAGTGCTCGGCGATGGTTACACCAGAGGTCATGGCCTTGCGTTGAGCTCACACACGCCTCCACGCGGCCTCACACCAACAGATCTATACGAGTAGTTGAACGAGTGTATGTGAATTCGCTATTATTTAGAAGGCTACCGTAGCTCGAGAGACTCATAAATACAGCGCATGGCACGGTGGTGCGATGCGATGCGCCAGGCTCTCGTAGAGTCGGTTTTCCGGGGGCATGGTAGTTATGTTCTTCTCTCTCTTTCTTTACGTGCGTCTATTGGGCGCCCGAGCGCGTGCGGAACTTGACGACCGCGCCGATGAGCACGATCGCGAGCGCGCCGGCGATCAGCGGGCCCGTGAACGACACGGTCGACGGGCTCTCGACCTTGGCCTCGTGGGACTCGGACTTGGTCGACGTGCCGGCGGCCTCGCTCGCGCCGCTGCCTTCTTCCGATGTGAGCGCTCGCAACGCCTGCGCGTGGGTCTCGAGCGCGACGCTCAGCAGCACCACAAGCAGTAGCAGCAGCTGCGACGCGACGGACCGGGTCGTCATGTTGAGACCGAGGTGGAGTGGAGTCTTGAGTTGGTCTCACTTGGGAAGGCGGGGAATGAGCGGTGCTCGCGTCCGTCGCAGGTTGGGTGGCAGGGCCCAGTCGCGTGTCCCGAGTGGCCGGCGTGGCGACGACGCGACGGCGTGGCTTCCTCTTCCGCCCGAGAAAAGCGACGCGGCCGCAATCAGCAGAGAGCGAGATGCGAGACCCAGTCGGTTGGGGATGGACGCGCGGAACGAGAGCCGTGGATAGGCAATATCCAGATATTTTGTCTAAACAGGATTTATCGGAAAGTTGGAAAGGACACGTTTTAGTCAACCCCAACACGCGCATTTAGGCGATAAAACGAAGTGGTAGGTTCCTCATGTCTCAATATGTACCCCCCTAATAGGGCTAATCGATTGAGTCAAGGATTTCGAGTTTTCGGCTGTTATCAGAGTTTCAGTATCCCACCAGTTGACGAGAATCCGATTAGGGTTTCAGGTTTCTGCATTCTCTAGCTTGGGTTAGTTTTACAGTTTACAATGGTGTGGTCCACAATAATACATGGTTTCCCTTGCCATGCATTTTTTGGGAGCGGCAGGAAGATGAGCTGCCCAATGGTCGCCTCCAGCTGGGAGCGTTCTTTTCCATCCCCGACCACCGCCACGCACGCGCTCCATCTGGCCCACGGAACACACCACAGACTCCGTCTTTGGAGAAAACGATTGGGGTCGGGAATCAGATGCACAGTTTCCGCTCTCACACGCGAGTGATTCCGTAAGGACGCGGGGGGGGGGGGGGGGGGGG
>JAADVT010000809.1:0-14806 GCA_023335895.1 Pythium rishiriense
GCCGTCGCCATGACTGGCGCCACCGACAAGATGGCCATTGAGAACATCGCGCTCGTCGCTCACTCGATGGGTAACCTCGTGGTCAACGCCGCGTTCATGAACAAGAAGTGTGCGCTCGCGTCGTCGTCCAAGTACATTGCGTTGAACGGCCCCATGTACGGCTCGGCCAGTGCCTCGAGCGGGCTGTCCATTCTCAACGCACTGCCCAAGGCAGTTGTCGACCGGCTGTGCACCGACTCGCCCGGCACGGCCCTCGACGACCCGATCGTCAAGGCGCTGCTGTTCTTTGGACTGTGCCCCACGCGGATCTCCATCAGCTCGATCGTGTTCCAGGGCTCCAAGCCCTCGACGCCCGAACTCGACACGCTGCTCACGGCCGTCGGCGAGCAGTTCGGCAAGTCGGTCTCGTCGAGCCTGTGTGGCGTGAGCTTCGTGGGCCTCGGCACGTCGGACGCCATACAGCTCACGCTGCTGGGCACGGTCTCGGGCCACGCGTCGCTCGAGAACGACGGCCAGGTCCATTTTGACTCGTGTCGCGCGACCGTGCCCAAGAGCCAGTACTCGACCAAGTGGAGCGGCGGCAAGTTCTACAAGGCCAGCATCAACCACCTCGACGGCACGTTCCGCAACGGCGACGGCTGGTGGGGCAACGACCGCAAGCCCATCAAGTGGTTCAACTGCCAGTTCTGAGCGCCGAGAATTAGCGCAGTGGTCGGGGCACGTGTCAACGACGTTTTATTTTGTTTTTTAACGGATCCCGTGGGTTATATATGGTACATTTATGTAGTGGCGATGGGTCGGAGGAACCGTAATGAGGCACCATGGATGGCAACCGCTACCAAGAGCCCCCTGCTCCACTCATTTTGGTCGGACCTGCATCCAAGTCGGGGCATGGCACCCCTTGGCATCCGACCCAAGCGTCGCCGTCGTTTCGTGGTCGTTTGACGCCGTGGCAGTGCCATCCACACGCTCCTTTTCGCCCCGTGTGCCAACCACGTTCTCTCGTCGGGTGTAGGTCGTCGTCATCGTCGACTCAGACGGGTCAGCAAACGGTGATGTCTCCTCACCGTCCACTGGCGCGAAGAGTGCCGGAACGCGGCCTCAGCTGAGCCCCCTTACACGAAGACGGTGACACTGCCATGGCACGGCACTGCCATGGTCCGTGCCCAGTGAATTTACACGGCGGTACCTGCAGTTCCACGGAGTTGCGCCGGAGATGGGGAACGAAATCGTGTTGGGGTCTGAGGCGTGTTTGGAGGAAAGCCAGCGACTTCTCTTGACGATGATGAGCCCCAACGACCCAAAACCGTAGATTTGGAGTGCAGACGGCGAGAAGGAGCAAGATGCAACCGAGGAGTTGCCGTCCTCACGATCTTGGAACATTTTCCCTGGATGGAAGATCTTGAAGGGAAGCGCACCCCTTATTTTGCAATCCCCCGAAACTTTCTATAATTCAAAATTTAAAGCTACCCTTTCAAAGTTGTTAAAAAAGGGTGGAAACTGGTAACTTGCATTAGTGTTTCACCGGCGATCGTCTAGTTTATTTGTTTTCTTGTTCTTTTTTCTTCATCTGGGACGCAACGCTAGCATCCCCGCACCGTCAAATCCCGGCGCATGTTTCTGACCCGGAACGAAACGGTCGCTGGCTGGAAACCACCGGTCTTCTGCCGTGTACTCGAGTGGTGCTGGCAGTTACTATCCAGTGGATGGCTTTTGCCAGCGGCACTGCAAACAGAGATTGCCATGGACCCGACGCCCACGAAATTACAAGCCATGGCAAGTGGCACTTTGCTGGACACCTCCACTGGCTTGCTGCTCGGAACCGCGTGTTCCGATTGGTTGCGACGTGAAACGGGCGCCGACGATGATGGCACTCGCCTCCTCCCCCCAAGCGCCGCATCTTTGTTTTTTTTTGTGCTTGTTGCGTTTTGTTCTTTCCATCCCCTCCTCCCCTTTCTCCTCCGTCCTCCGTGGAGGAGGAGAAAAGCGAGAGGCCAGTGCGGGTGCTTGCTCATTCGTTGGTTTGACGCGTGGTGACGACTCGGCTCTCTCTCTCTCTCTCTCTCTCTCTCTCTCTCTCTGCCATGGACGCCCAGTTCCGTGTCAAGCGCGTGCTGTGCCAGGCCCAGTACGGCTTGCTGTGCGAGGTCGCGGCCGGCGCCATGCAGCGTGGCAAGGCCAGCGAGGCGCGTGGTGGCGACGTCGAGCTGGTCGTGCTCAAGCAGATCTCGTGGCCGCGGCTCCAGGCACGGCGCGAGGGCGCGGCGTGCCAGCTCGGCGACGACCCGATGCGCGAGGTCGACGTCGCCGCCAAAATCTGTGCCGCGGGCAACCACAAGAACGTGGTCGAGTTTTTCCAGGTGCTGCGTGGCGACCGCGGCTCGTTCGGCATCGTCATGGAGTACTGCAACGAAGGCGACCTGCTGCGGCGGCTCGACGAGCTCCCGGGCAACCGGCTGAGCGAGCACGAGGCGCTGGTCGTGCTGCGCCAGATCGCGAGTGGGCTGCGCTTCCTCCACGACCAAGTCCGCGTCGCGCACCGCGACGTGAGCCTCGAGAACGTCCTGGTCCACGACGGCATCTGCAAGCTCGGCGACTTTGGCTTGAGCTCGGTGATCGAAGACAACAACGACGGGAACGCGCGGCGACCCATGGTCGAGGGCCGCGTGGGCAAGCTCGGGTACATGGCGCCCGAGATTTGTACGGGCACGGCCTATGACCCCGTGGTCGCTGATATTTGGTCGCTCGGAATCTCCTTTTTCATTTTGCTCACGGGATCGCCGCTCATCGAGATGGCGTCGATGGATTGTCCGGGCTTCCGCGCGTTCTGCCGCCTTGGTCTTCGACGGGTACTGACGGACTGGAAAATGATCGACAGCTTCCACGACGCGACCCTCAATCTGGCCGAGCGTATGCTGGAGGTTGACCCTCTCCGCCGCATCTCTCTACAAGAAATCCTGAGCCATTCCGCGCTGGACGCACCTGCCGTGTGATGGCGTGTCCAACGCCGGTCGCAGTGTAAATCGTATAGAGCAACCTGAAACTAATAGAAATCAATCCTAGATAGTTACAACAAGCAGTTTTGGTTCTCGTCGGCGGCTTTCCATTCCCCGTTCATCTGGAGCGTGTTGAGCTGTGGAACCAAAGGGCCTTTTCAACTCGATTGGCCTGCAGGTCACGGATGGCTCGCTTCGTATCCATTAGTCTGTCTTTGTGTTCAGTGCCGAGATACCTCGTGCGGCTTGGTGTGGACTCGAGCTGAAGGCTCTTCCCCTTTACGGCTCGGGGGGACGAATCCCACCATAGTGACGACTTGCGGTCGTCTATCTGATTGTCGGAAATGGTCGGTCTCGGGTAGTTGTCTTCCACAGTTCGATTACCACGCTTCGAACGCCGCCGGTGCTGTGGCTCGTGTACATGATCAAAGGCTTCGTAGTGATAGTCGTAGCCTTGAAGGGTCCGACTGATGTTCTCTCTATCATACACTCTGGAATGTTGAGCAGGTTGAGTCACTTCTCTGCTCGGCCGACTTGGTGCTAGGTGTGACTTGTACAATGGGAGAAAGTGGGGCGCCTCTATCATCATTCTCAGACTTTCAAAGCGATCCAGTGCCTGCTGTTCGTCGAAGAAAGATGGGAGTGCTTGGATCGGCAGCACTTGACTTGTTTGGTCGAGAGAACTCTGAAGTGTCTGTAAAGCCTGATCTTTGGGCGTGCTTTTTTGCAGACTCGCGTCTGTATCTGAGACCCACGGCAGCTCATGAAGTGACGAGATCCCCATCACACGTTGTCTTGCGGCGGCTGAATCCAAATCGATTTTTTCCTGTTTGCTTTTCTCTTCGGCTTCCTTCTTCTCGCGTGCAGCAGTTTCCTTCGCGATCGCTTGGCTTCGAGCAGCAGCTTCAGCGGCTTCTTTCTGGTCGATGGCCAAGGCGTGTCGAAGCTTAAGAATCGTGAAGTCGAGTTTCTCCACCACTTCAGCTTGTAGAACGTCTGAAAATGAATCAGCTTCAGGAGGAGACAAATCTAAGGCAGTAGAGTCTTCGACACTAGGAGCATCGTCATCAACGTGAAATGTGCTTCGATGCCAGCTGATGGCTCGTGGCGCATCACGTAGATGAGGTGGTGCATACATCTGATCCTCAATCTCTCGAGCTCGACGAGTTGCAAACTCTTGCAGACTCGCTAGATCCCGTTCAGTTGCTGCAAACGTATCATGGTCACTTGGTTGATAGCGTACTGAATTCCGTGCCATTGTTTCAGCGACTTCGAGTCGTGTGAGGGCATCGTATACGTCGCTCTCCGTGTTCATAAGCTTACCCCGTAAAGGCAGCAGAGACAAAATTTTCTCCTCATCCCTTTTTCGTTCAGCCTCTTCTTTGGCTTTCTTTTCCTCGTCCTCTTTCTTCTTTGCTTCCTCGGCCGCCTTCGCTTCAGCTGCAGCGTCTTCTTCTGCTTTCAGCTCAGCCTCTCGCTGTCGTGTGAGTCCACCAAACGTCTGCTCAAGCTGTTCAACGAGAGCCTGTGTGGCCATGGGGAGTTCGAAATGTTCAGCCAACTTCTCTTCGGCAGTCGCGGCCTCGGCGTCCTCTTTTTCTTGCTCTTGTTTTAGTTTGTCAAACGGCCGCAAGGCAAGAAGCAAAGTTTTATCAATAGCGTCTACCGCTTCTCGCAGCGACCCAATATTTGCCCCGGGTCCATCAGCAGCTTTCTTTTTCTCAGCTTCCTCCTGTTTCTTCTTCGCATCCTCGTCTGCAGCTTTCTTCTTCTCTTTTTCCTTCAGCAAGTTTGATTTCATCGTACGTAGTTCCTCGACGAATGAGTCATCCTCTAGTGGCGACTGATTTTCGCTGGCGCGGGTTCGGTGCGAAAGCGATTGAACGGGATCAAGCCCGAATGGTGAGGTCGACTCTGCTCGATCGTGTGGGGAATACAGGCGGAATGATGAAACGTGGTTATCGTCACTATCATCACGAAACCTTGTGCTCCTTTGAAATGTCCGTTCAACATCCTCACTTGTGAGCGATCGATTCGTGAGCCTTGCCTTGGGCAGAACGGGTTGTTCGCGTGAAGATGAAACGAGCCGTTGGAGCTGAGAGAGATCACGAGAAATGAGGTCATCAACAGACATCTCACCCACATCATCTGAATCTGGCGCATCGATATCTTCAAGCACTGATGACACAGTGGACGGATCCGTTGAGGGTGGAGACGGCGGTGGGGAAGGAGGAGTGCGGTTTTTGGTCGTCACATGTTCATAATTTTTGTGCTTGGTCGGCGAACTAAGCTTTGATCGATTCGGCTTGCGTCGGTCAACACGCGATGAAAGCGCAAATTTTGGTGACTGAAGTTTGCTCGGTCGCCGGATGCTGCTTGTCTCTCGGGGTTTGGTCGGCGCCGGCATCGAAAGCGTGGGCTTCGCCTTGGGCACGTACGTCAGCTTGGGCATGGGCGACAACCCCACCACGTCACTATCGCTGTTTCGATCCGACGCTACCGCCTGGCGCGCATCCGTCCGTAGGATACCCTTGGGCTTGACGTGTGGCACACCAGTGGCTGTGTGTGTGCTCTTCACGGGCGAGCCCGTGCGCATGCCGTCGCCTCGTCCACTGACAAACTTGAGCGACGACGCGCTCGCGCGGAAACTGTCGATGAGCTCGTCGAGCGACGAGTCCGGTGACGACGACTCACGATTGTGTCTGTGGAGCCGGTCGCTGGCTCGGGGCTTCGTGGAGGGCGACCGCACGGGCGACGGCAGGCGGAACGACGACTCGGACCCGAGCGAAGGCGACACGAGCGCCGCGGCGTACCCTCGGCGCGGCCGCGCGCTGTCGTTCTCTGAATCGTACGACAAATCCAACATGACAGAGGAAGTGATCTCCTCTAGGCAGGTAGACCCACGCCACGGCGCTTGTCGTCACCACGCCGCTACCACACCATCGCATCCGTTTCACAACTTGTTTCCCTTGGGGTGAATTCCCCCTTCCTCTTCAATCGGTTTTAACAGAGACCTTGAACAGAGTGATGGTCGGTTCGAAACCGTACTTAGTGCTAAGTTCTCCCTTGCGTCGCGTCTTCGAAAAAATCCCTCACCAAAGCCAGCGCGTGTCTTGCGCGAATCACCATCAGGGAGCCGGGAATCTTTGGGGACGGTCGTGAACGCTGTGGCGGGCGCCTCCATCGTGATCTCCACTACCACCACCTTCTCCATCGATCGACGCGACCGCCATGGACGACGTGACCGTGTTCAAGCTCGTGTCGCTGGTGTGTATCTGGCTCGTCGGGCTCGGCGGCGGGCTCATCCCGGCGCTGCTCGCGACCCGGAAGCAGCACTCGCCCAACGTGCAGTACGCGCTGGGCGTGCTCAACGCGTTTTCCGGCGGCGTGTTTCTCGCGGGCGGGTTTTTCCACTTGCTCCACGCGGCGATCGAGAACCCGGCGCTCCAAAAGTGGTCCACCGTCGACGACGGCCGCTACGAGTTCCCGTACGCCGAGATGTTTTGCACGCTCGGCTTTCTCGGGCTGCTGCTGCTGGAACAGGCCGCGCACGCGCGCGTCCACGCGCAGCAAAAGCAGCGCGGCTCGCCCGCGAGCGGCGACAAAGACCTCGAGGTCGACGACGACTTTAGCGACACGACCGCGACCGACGACTATGTGGAAGACCAGGACGAAGACCGCGCGTTCGTGAGCGGCAAGCCCAAGCGCCCCCCGCACGGCCACGCCCACGGCGCCGGCCACTCGCACATGGTCCCCACGGGCGAGGGCGGCAATTCGCCCGCAGTCGCGCTCGTGCTGTTCCTCGCGCTGTCGTTCCACTCGGTGCTCGAGGGGCTCGGCATTGGCGCGCAGACGACATCGGCGTGGGGTGTGTTCCTTGCGATCGTCATGCACAAAGGACTCGCAGCGTTCGCGCTCGGCTCCGGGATGGCGCAGAGCTCGCTGCCTAGCAAGCATGTCGTCGCGTACATGGTGCTTTTTTCGTTCATGAGCATCGTCGGCATCATCGTCGGCTGGATCATCGCGGCCGACTCGTCCGAGGAATCGGCGGCCGCGGGCATCTGCGTCGCGCTCGCGAGCGGCACCTTCATCTACGTCGCCGTCATGGAAGTGATCCCGCAAGAGTTCCCTCGCCACCCGCCGCCGGCCAGCAAGAACCCAGCCGCCCACGCGCGCAGCGTGGCCCACAAGACCACTGCGCTCTGCCTCGGGTACGCGATCTTCGGCCTGCTCGCCAAGTGGTCGTAAACAAAGCAACACTTTTCCGGACAGCAGCAATGGGTCTCATACATGTTCCTTGTTTTTTTTTTTCTTTCTCTCTGGTTGATCTTGATCTTCTCTGCGCATGTCACTGTGAAAACGCCTCATACACAACAGGGTCGTACAAAGTTTTCCTAGCTGCCTATCCATGCCAGGGCGGGGAGGACGAACGGAGGCTCGTCGCCTCGCCCATGCTTCTCTCTTGTCTTCATTATTTTCTCTTGGTTTTCTTCATGTCTTCTTCTTCTTCTTCACATAATCTCGCTAGTCATGTCCAGCGTAGTGGTGGGTGCGTGGGGTTATCGTGCTATACAACAGAAAAATAGACTTCTCGTGACGATGACGACGACGATGACCGCCTCCCCTCACGGACGCGTACGGCACTTAGACATCGATGCGCAGCTGCTGCACGGCGGCCTCAAGCGCGTCCGTGCCGTTCGAGTTGTTCGAGCCGCTCTCCGGGTTGCTGTCGGCGCCACCGCTAACGACCGAGAGTCGCGAGTACTCCATGCTCGCCGCATGCGCAAGCTCATCGTGGTTCGAACCGTAGTCGGCGCGGTGGTGGTGGACGCGCTTGTGTTGCACCTTGAGCCGCTTCGAGCCGATCTGGAAGCCGTTCATGCTAGCGATCGCAGCGTCAGCGGCGTCCGGCGCGTCGTAGCTCACGAAGCCGAAGCCCTTGCTCTCGCCCGTGATCTTGTCCATGTACACCTTGGCGCTGATGACAGTGCCGAAGGGCGCGAACGCCGTCGCCAAGTCGGCGTCCGTGAGGTCGTGCGGCAAGTGGTAGATGAACAGGTTCGCGCCCGACGGACCCTCGAGCTGGCTGCTGGTGCGCGAGGCCTTGGCGGCGGCCTCGACACCGCTGAGCACAGCAGCAGCGGCCGCGGCCGCCGAGCTCGGCGAGCCGATCGCGCCCGTGGGCGCCGACGGGAGACCGACCGGGAGACCCACGTTTGGCGCGTCAAAGCCCATGGTCGGCAGGTTGTTCATACCGTAGGCATTGCCAGCAAACGCGTACGGGTTGTAGTACATGAACGAGTTGGACGGGCTGCCCGGAGTCGCGACCGCGGCGGCCGCGGCGGCCGCAGCCGCAGCAGCGTTCAGACCGGATTGCGCGCCAAAGGCCTGCATCTGCTGCATGTACTGCTGCTGGAGCTGCTGCAACTGCGGGAACGGCAGTCCAGCGGCGGCGGCGGCCTGCGGTGGGAGCGGCCAGTACGCTGCCGCGGCCGCCGCGAGGTTGCGCGCGCGCTGGAGGCGCTGTCTCCGGCTGTCGGCAAACTTGACCACGAGCGCCGACGTCCCGCGGTCCATCGTGAGCACGCCGTTGACCTGCTGGATCGCGTCGATGGCCGACTGGCGGTCCTTGTACTTGAGGAACGCGCAGCCCTTGCTGATGCCCGTGGTCGGGTGGCGCAGGATGTACACCTCCTCGATGGCACCAAACGGCGCAAAGACCTCGCGGATCGCGGCCTCGTCGGCGGTCTTGGGGATCATGCCGATAAAGAGCTTGTGCTCCTGCGACGCGCCCTGCTGGCCCTCGGCCGGACGCACCTGGAGCGGGTTAATCGACTTGATGCATCCACCACGTTTCCGTCAGTTTTGTTGGGATTCTCATCACGCAAAATAAATATCTATCCAGAGTACGTACGTTGGGCAGCGTGACCTTGTTGTGGAGCTCTTCGATGGCCTTTTCGGCCGCGTCGCGCGTGAAAAAGGACGCGAACGCGCAGCCGCGGTGCGCGCCCGTGAGCTTGTCGCGGATGATGACGAGGTCCTCGAGCGGCCCAAAGACCTCGAGCACGGGGCGGAGGTCGTCCTCTTCCATGGTGCGCGGCACCTGGCCCACAAAGAGCTTCACGGGGCCGTTGGACGGCGCGCCATAGTCGCTCGACGTGTCGTCGTACACGGCCTCGCCGTGGAGGTGCTGCTGCTGCTGGAGCTGGTGGAGCTGGTGGTGGTAGTCCTGCATGTTGTCCATGGTCACGCCAGCGCTTGGTTTCCGGTCGGCGTTGTTGGTTGTTGGGGGGAAAAGAAATGGGGAGGAGGCACGTCCACGGGTCACGCCAACGACGACACTACGCACGCACAGCACACGACGGAGAAAAACGGGGGAGAGCGAGCGGAGGGGAGCGGGGCAAAGCGCAGGTGAGAGCAGCAGAGGAGGGAGCGTCGTGGGGAGGGCTCTCGCAGGTGCTGATCAAGGAGGAGGAGGAGGGGAGGAAGCGGTCCGATGGGGGAGCGTTTCTGTTTGGTTTGTTGGTGTTGGGCGGCGGTTTTCCGTTGGAAGGCTTTTTCCCCCTCTTTGGCCCCAACTTTAGTCACCACCCTCCCTCCCCCTGCTCCCTCGCGCGAGTGCCAGCAACCAACTCAGCAAGCCCCCACAAGAAACAGAACAGACGCCACGCAACACACAGCCATACCGAACGGAAAACCGGTATTTCCAGTTCGTTTGCAAGGGCTCGTATTGAAGGTGTGTACGGTACGCTTCACTTTGACGTGGTTCGGGTTACGTTTCGGCCAAGTGGTTACGAAGAGCCACTCCGAGCCACATGCGATCATGTGATCAGGCTGTCCCGAGCGCATGGCAAGAGGAGCTCAGAAGACGGTGCCGTCGCTCTCAATCTTGATCGGTGGACTGCCGTCTGGACGCTTTTCTTTCGCGATGATCCGCCCGGCCTTCCAGCTGCCACCCTCGAGCATCTGATCAAACATCGAAAAGGAGATATAATCAGGATCTGTGCAAAACAAACGAGAACAAGAGACGGACCTTGACGAGAGGGAACACGTCCGCCGTGAGCTTGAGCTGCTCGAGGACAACCTTGTGGATCTCATCCAACAGGGCGACCGTCAGGGCTCGCCACTCGACGATCACCTCGGAACTCGGGTCGAATGCCTCGGTGAGGATCGTCGGCTTCTTGGGCACGAGCACACCGAAGTCTACGAGCAGACCACCATTGCGGTACTCGGGTAGGCCTAAGCGAAGAAGTGTCCACAAGTGTTAGATCCCTCGCACAATGAATGCCCACCAAGTGAACATACCTGTCATGTACTTGAGGTCTGTTATCTTGAGGCCCGCTTCCTGGAGGAGAGAACAACACACGACGACTCAGACCGCTGTTGGAATCTTGGGTATACATCATACGTGAACGAACCTGAAGTGGCTCCATCAAGGAGTACGTGAGCCACTGGGACAGCTTGTGGAAGCTGACGTGTTTACCCGATTTCGGGTCGTCCGGAAGGTACCTGTAGATCACAAAAAGTTCCTCGATTAGCACCCACAGCTTCATTCTCATAAACCGATAAGGACTACATACGACAGATCCCACACATCCCCCATGTTCTTGCCAGCGATACGCGTTCGACTCTCAGGCCAAATATCCTGTAAGCCGTAGATGATACCCTTCCAGAGTACTGTGATGGAGATCTCGTCGTCCGGGTTTTTATGCTGGAACACATAGTCCACGAGGTTGCCTAGGAAGCACTTTAGTGAGTTACAACTGCGCTGTTGTCGAATGGGCCAGCATCCCCACAGTACCTGGACGAGCTGGCGTGCCGTCTTCGCCTCCAAAATACTCGGGATGAGCTTTGATACTCTTTCCGAGCCGCTGTATTCCGAAGCATATCACGAATGAGAACTGAACAAGCTCAAGGAGGTTAGTGAGCACGGACCTTGAGAAGATCGGTACGTCCAGCACATCCGACAAGGGGGTTTGTCGTCTCATCCTTTCGAGTAAAAGACTCGAGTTAGTACATTACTGTACCGTTACCACGAAGAACCGTGCACGTACCACTTGGAACGCCTTGGCAATCGCGTCATCAGGCAGGTTGATCAGCGCTTCGGCATCCGCTCGGTGCGGAGCGCCCTCCGGGTCTGACGAGAAGTCGCCGTTCGTGAACATGTGGAAGCTCGCGATGCCGAGACCCTCGCTTCGGCTGTAAAAGTCCTCGGTGCCGGGCTCCTTGAACTTCCACGTCGGGCCGGCGCCAGCGTCCAGCAGCACACTCACGAGCGCGAGGTCGATCAGGCGGCGCGCCTTCTCCTTCGCGTCGCACGTCCAACTCGCCGTCAGCTACAAACAGCGATAGCACCAACCGACCCGTCAGCAACCATTTCTCTCCGCTCTCTTTCCAGTACCACAAAACCGTACCTTGGGGGTGCGCTCCGGGTTGCCCGTCTCAAAGTGGCGCCACCGCGAGTGGAACGGCACGCCGGCCTCGTTGTCCGGGTACCCCTCGCAGATGACGTTGACCACGTACTCGGCGACCGCGCTGATCTTGGCGTCGACGACCGAAAAGTTGGGCAGCGCGTCGCGCTTGGCGAGCGCGTACACGCGCTGGCACGTCTCGCGGACGGACGGCAGCGAGCGCAGGTACTCGACGCGGGCCTCGCCCGCGCTGTCGGCGTCCTCGGTCTTGGCCTTCTTCTCCGGCGGTGGTGACGACAACATGGTGATACAGATGTGGGGGATCTACCTCTCGCAAGTGTGGGAAACCCGTCGGGGAGAGGAGAGCGAGCGTGGCGAAGGCGACGTGGGCTTCTTCCGGCTGAATGCGAATTGCAGTGTGAATGCGCACTTCAACCCGGGAGATCCTGCTCTGAATACAGCGCGGTCAAACGGGATCTTACCGGTAAGATACCGGTATAAAAAAGTGAATGACAAGGGTGTCACAATACCAAGGGAAGGAGAGTGTAGCCATCGTGAGTCCGCCGTTGCGATGGATTTGGGGAAGGCTCGACTTCGACTACGAGGTTGGTAGGTCCTTGGAGATGCAGCGGAGGTGCTCGTCGGTTGAGCCTTCATTCAGTGACTTTGAAGACCTCTCGACGGAGGGATGGTGTTTGTTATGAGCCGAGACTCTAACCCAACGGGTCAGTGATGAGGATGTCGGTCGTCGGGTCCAAACGCTTGGGACGCCCACACGGCGGAGATGATGATTGAGAAGAACTTTTCACAGCCACGCAGTTCACCCAGCGCCTCGCCCCCACAATCCTGCACTGTACCCATGTCGTGTTCGTAGCTAATGCGTGTCTGCTCTCAACTGTAGAACGCAGACCAAGAGGGTCGTGGGGTCTGGATCACTCTGCGCTCTGCGCGCATCCACGGCAGTGCCACCCGCTAGCAACGGATCGGAACTGTGACACAAGATGGATGATCGATGGGAACGACTTGGAAGGCGCACTGATCTATTCTCGGTATCCAAGGCCTTTGGAAAAGCCGTTCGAACGGCAACCAGCGGAGCGATCGGGGCCATGCGAATTGAAAGGGTGGCACATCCCTGGGTTCGCAGACATAAATCTCGGAACCGACTGGATTTCCCCCCAAAAGCCAAAAATACAAGGTACCTGTCGTCCGTTCGATCTTTGATGGATGTCGGGCGGCCCGACTCGGCCATCGATGGTGGATGGTGCGGAACCCATGGTTTCCTCTTCAGCTCGGGAGCTGGAGGTCCAAATGACGGACCTCCCGGATGAAACCGAACGTTCACGCGGGCACCGGCAGTGGCACCGCGATCGCTTTGGACCTCGAAACTAGTGGGACACACATACATCGCGCTATCCGGCAGCTCGACAACACGATGTGCCGAGCTCAGGAAGTGGATCAAGGTGCAGGAAGGCCTTTCAGCAAGTGGCACTCGAAGTGCCACCGATGCCGGATGTCACATCCGCCAGCGGCACACCAAGAAGATCGACCAGCATGCTGTGCGATACCTTTGTAAAGCAATAATATTCTGAAGCCGATATCATGAGATTATGTTGATCTTGATAAAATAAGGTATTGTACTCTGGAAATAGATATCGAGTCAGAACGCACGGTCTCAGCTCCCGTTGATTCGGTCGACCAGCTGGACCGCGCCAGTTCCCTCTTCGTGTTGACCATGGCGGAGATGCGAAGACGATTGCTGTTGCCGGAAGCCGATGCCATCATGGCCGATGACGGCATCCCGCCATAGCAAGACCAGCGTCTCCCTCGACCCTCCGCCACGCTCTCTCTGGCAATGGGAGCGCGTTGAAGTGCCGAGCGAGCTCGGGATCAGCTATCCCATGGACACCTCTTTGTCTCCGGTCAGTCGCCGCCAAGTTGGCAGCGCTGGCCACATCTCTCTCTTGACTCTGACCACCCGAGTCTCCCCCTGTGGTGGTGAGCATCGTGGTGCTGAACGTGGGGGTGTTGCTGGTCTCCGAGTCGGAGACCGTCTCCATCGCTTCATATCAGCTCCAATCTGCCCGCATGGTCCCTGTCCATTGTGGCCCTTCGCGTGTACGATGCAGTGTTGAGCTCATCCCAGTCTGCCACAACAGCTGGCGGGCAGCCGCCGACTTGATCCGGAGGCAGGATCACGAAGCGTGCGGATAGCCCAGGGCAGCGTTGACGGAAACCGACGTACAGTACGGCGTTGCACACGGGAGAGAGGGTCCTGGAAGGTCTCACCTGGCTTGTGACAAGGAGGTGCCCCCTGACAGGAGCGACTCGCTGGTCAAGGTTGCGATCCGGAGCCCACCTACCCACCGAGGTGAGCGCTCATTCTCCAATTCTCTTGGCCTCGCTTCGACCTCCCAGCCAACGCCAACGAAGATGAAGCTCCAGTACGACGAGCCGATCTCGACCAAGAAGACGCTGCTCAAGCGTAGCCTCACGGCGGGTCTCGCCGTGGCTGGCACGGCCGCGGTCGCGCTCGGTTTCTACGGCCACCACGCCGAGACCTTCCACCACGACACGGCGCGTCTCCTCCAGCAGATCGCGACCGCCAAGGGCATCGAGGTCACGCTCCGCGACGCCAACGGCATCCAGGTCCACGGCTCGCTGCTGCCCAAGGCCTCGTCCACGGCCAGCCAGTTGGCCTTTGACGGTCGCCTCTCGTACGAGCTCGGCGGCTCGCAGTACAACTTCACGCTCGTCAATGACCGCGCGTACGTGACGGTCGAGGAGCTGGGCTCGGGCCGCCTCACACGCAACGAGTGTCTCCACCCGGACAACATGCCGCCGGTCTCGACGCTCAGCGACGCGCTCAACAACGCGCGCGTGATCGACGCCGTCACGGGCTTCAACGTCACGTGCGCGAGCGGAAAGATGGTGGAGTTTGACTTTGCCGGTGAGCCGTACGTGCTGTGCACCAACCCGGACGCGAACGCCGACAGCCCGGGCACGGTCTCGGTCCACAGCGACGACCTCACGGCCTCGCTCAAGATCCTGAGCGACAACTCGGAGGGTATCCCGACGATCACGTCGCTCGCGCCGCCGGCGGGTCTGGACATCTCGACGTGTGATGCCATCACCACGTCCTCGGGTGATTCGAGCCTCGTGACCCCGGCGGCCTCGACAGCCTCACGCTTCCTCCAACGCACGCAAGACGCACTGACTGTCGCCAAGGGCGAGCGCCGTCTCAACAAGATGGCCACCTGTGGCTGCACGGACGGTCTCAAGAAGTGCCTGTTCGTCCACGGTCTCGGCTACAACGCCAGCGAGACCACGAGCTCGTTCAAGGAGTACTTTGGCACGATCGAGCAGCAGGCCAAGTGCTGCTCCGAGGTCAAGTTTGTCCAC
>JAADVT010000081.1:0-59870 GCA_023335895.1 Pythium rishiriense
AAAAAAAAAAAAAAAAACATCCTTGCGAACGGGAAACTTCAACGCTATCATGCCCATCAATCATGTCGTGTTTTGAGTTTCATCCTGAAGTGTAGCTTGTCTTGTAAAGTTTGCGATTGCGAAAGTATCGTACCGTCCGCGACACATTAGTTAGACGTCTGGTTGACATCGATCCACGGCCTGTCTCTGTCTCCTCCAGCTGTCGTTGGCACCGCACTTTCAAGCCTCTGGATTGGCTATAAATGTGTCCACTACGTCATCCCATTGGACCAACCGTCAACGGGTCTGGACCCGCTTCGGGCTCTCCTTCAGGATCACAACCTCCAATCCAACCCGTCGAGCGAGCGGATCCAATCGGCACCACCGCCGCCTTCACTTCCACCTCACACTCGCTTCCGCCAGCCTTCCAGCAAGTGCCTCCTTCCTCGCGTCCTCTCTCCCCGCCAGTCGCCATGAGCCACATCCTCCACGCGGTCTCCAGCGCCGGCGCCACGACCTCGCTCGTGCCTATCCGCCGCGCGCTGCTGTCCGTCTCGGACAAGACGGGCGTCGTCGAGCTCGCCAAGTTCCTCTCGCAGCACGGCGTCGAGCTGCTCTCGACGGGCGGCACGGCCAAGGCGCTGCGCGACGCGAGCCTGCCGGTCATCGACGTCTCGACCTACACGGGCTCGCCCGAGATCATGGACGGCCGCGTTAAGACGCTCCACCCCAAGATCCACGGCGGCCTGCTCGGCGTGCGCGGCAACGCGCAGCACGAGAGCGACATGGAGGCCAACGGCATCAAGAACATTGACCTCGTCGTGCTCAACCTGTACGCTTTCGAGGCCGCCGTGGCCTCGGGCGGCGACTTTGACACGTGCATCGAGAACATTGACATTGGCGGTCCGTCCATGCTGCGCTCGTCGGCCAAGAACCACAAGTCGGTCGTGATCATGACCTCGCCGGCGCAGTACGCCAAGCTCATCAGCGAGCTCGAGGCCAACAACTTCCAGACCACGATCGAGTTCCGCCGCCAGTGCGCGGCTGCGGCCTTTGCGCTGTCGGCGTCGTACGACTCGGCGATCTCTAGCTGGATCAACGGCCAGCTGGGCGAGACCGCTCCGGCGGTCACGCGCGTGTACAAGCCCGAGCTGCAGCTCAAGTACGGGTGCAACCCGCACCAGAAGCCCGCCTCGATCCTGAGCCTCCAGGGCGCCAAGCTTCCGTTCAAGGTGCTCAACGGCACGCCAGGCTACATCAACCTCCTTGACGCTGCGAACGCCTACCAGCTCGTGCGCGAGCTCCGCGTGTCGCTGAACCTGCCGGCTGCGGCCTCGTTCAAGCACGTTTCGCCCGCCGGTGCGGCCGTCGCCGTGGACCTTGACGCATCGCTCCACCAGGCGTACGAAGTGGGCAACGTGACGCTCACGCCGCTCTCGCTCGCGTACCTGCGCGCGCGCAACGCCGACCCGCTTTCGTCGTTCGGCGATTTTGTCGCGGTCAGCGACGTTGTCGACGAGGCGACCGCCAAGATCCTCAAGCGTGAGGTCAGCGACGGTATCATCGCGCCTGGCTACGAACCGGCTGCCCTGGAGATCCTCAAGGCCAAGAAGAACGGCGGCTTCATCGTGCTCGAGGCTGATGCGTCGTTCAAGCTCCCCGAGGTCGAGTACCGCGAAGTGGCTGGCATTACGTTTGCGCAGAAGCGCAACGATGTGATTTTCAACGAGTCGCACCTCGCGGACGTCAAGACCACGGGCGCCGGCGCACTCGACGCCGCCAAGAAGCGCGACCTCACGCTCGCGGCCATCACGCTCAAGTACACCCAGTCCAACTCGGTCGGCTACGCCAAGGATGGCCAGATGATCGGTGTTGGCGCTGGCCAGCAGTCGCGCGTCGACTGCGTCAAGCTCGCGGGCCGTAAGGTCTCGATCTGGCACCTGCGCCAGCACCCCAAGGTGCAGGGCCTCGCGTTTAAGAGCTCGGTCAAGCGTCAGGAGCGTGTGAACGCCCGTGTGCGCTACATCGAAGGCGACATGGCGCCCGCTGAGCTTGCCGCGTTCAACGCGCAGTTCGACGTGCCCCCGGAGCCGCTCACGGCCGCCGAGAAGGAGGAATTCCTCAGCTCGCTCACGGACGTGTCGCTCGCCAGTGACGCGTTCTTCCCGTTCCGCGACTCGATCGACCACGCGTCCAAGCTCGGCGTCAAGTTCATCACGCAGCCCGGCGGCAGCACGCGCGACGTCGACGTCATCGGCGCCTGCGAGGAGTTCGGCATCACCATGGCGTTCTCGAACCTGCGTCTCTTCCACCACTAAGCAAGACAGGAGAGGTTTCTAGTGCAGGAACCTGGTCTCTCTTTCTCTTGAAGAGCCGCCTTAGTGACGCTGACGAGACGAACGCAAGTCAGTCGGTGTGAACCCAGGACGCCTCTTGAAGCCCGCGCTAGAAACGCTGGTGTGTAGGCGAAGAGCAGTGACGTGTTGAATACAATAATAATGCTTATTTGCAGTTGAACATCCACGCTCGTGTATCGATACTCCATGGTGATCATTCGGCGTGGACCGAGACATCTGATGTTGTGGTCGCCGGTTTCCAGTCGCCGCCAACTAAGTCGTACGTCTGTCTGAACCTCTCAACGACACTCTGTAGTACCCGGTACAAGAGACTTGAAGTCGCATGCGGTATTGACATATCCAATTCATCGGCGCGAAGCGTACACAGAGACCAACACCAAAACGGTTTCGAGGAAATGGAAAATGGTTGCGTGCTGGCTGCTCTATCGATGGGGATGAAAGCCTACTGCTAAATCACTCTATCTAAGATGGCATGTCTGGGCCTGGGCCGGCGTATTATCTACTGACGCTTCTTCTCCGTCGCCTTGGGCTTGTTGAAAAACGTAAAGTAGATGGTCGAGCCGCCCACGACAAGTGCAAAAATCAGCGCCCAGCCGATTTTCACGTACAGCGGAAACGGCGCCGTGAACATACCGCGGCCGTGCTTGACAATCACACAAATCTCAGTCGTGACGACCAACACGCCAAGCCACGCGCGCGGGCCCAGCTTCTTGACAGGCTGCGGCGCTTTGCCGTCCACATGGACTGTGAACGTCGAGAAAATGTAGTACTCCGCCACGGCGTAGCTGCCGGCCGTGTACCAGATAAGAAGACGGTACACGTTGAGCGGCGACGACGCCGGGATCCAAAGCACGGTCTTGAGGAAGAACGAGTTGAGCATCATGAGCGAGAGGATCGTAATCATGCTCATCACGCGCCAGAAGCGGTCAGCCGATCGGAAGATCTTCCAGTCGTACGCGAGCCAGTACGCGGGAGTGAACTGCGCGAGAGCACGGCGTGCCTTCCCGGTGAGATTCGGAATCTTGCGGATGCCGACCCAGTTGTATTTTTGCATTTCGAGCCACTTGCAAAACTTCATGCCGAGGTAGATCCCAAACGCGTTGCACGTAAAAATGTCGAGGAAGAGGTGGTCCCACCAGCACTCGTTGAAGTTGGGCAGCCAGTGGCGGAACGAGAGCTCATACCACTCGAACATGACGCTCAATGTCCAGCACGTAAAATAGCTGCGCATCATGAGCGCGCCGACGAACCAGCCGAGAAAGTGCATCACGACAAAGCGGTCGAAGAACGTGTTTCGAAAGTTGATGAAGTGTGACTCGGGGTTCTCGGGCGTGTAGAGGCGGCAGTCAGCAGCGTACGACTCTTCTGGCAGCTCCACGCCCAGCTTCGGGTCGAAGATCTTGAAGAAAGCGCGTGCGTCCGACGTGCGCAGGAACAGCAGCACGATCATCAGCATCTCGTACAAAATGAACGCGCCCGTGATGAGGCGCCAGACGACCGGGTGCGGGCGGATGAAGTGGCCATCGGGCAGCTGCAACGCGCAGTACGTGAGGAAAAACACGCAAGCGTACTTGACGCCGCGCTTGAGGTCGGCGGCGTAGGCCTCGTCGTCCGACATGTCGGCGGTCGACGCGCTCACGACCGGGTCGTGGAACGCCGCGTACACGATCCAGACCATGAGCAGGAAGCCGCACGTGAGCGTGCGCGGGTTGCTGGTCCACTCGCCGTCATTCTCGTCGTCGACTGCGACCGACTCCTCCATGCTCCACTTGCGGTTCTCGTAGTTGCTCGCGCGCGGCTCGTGGTCCTCGCCGTCGGCCTCGTCGTGGTTGTCATCATCGTCGTGCTCGACGTGCGGGGTCGCCGTCGGGCGGCTGCGCGGCGTCGAGGTGTTGGCGCCTTCGTTGCCGTAGACCGACAGGTCCGATCCCTTGCGCACGCGCAGCACCGTGCGCTGCTGCTGCTCGACGACGTCGTCGCCCATGGTGGCTCCGTTACGAGGGGGAAACAGGGAAGCTCGCTGGGTGGTGGGAAACTGGGCACGTGCTGGTCGGTGGCGAGCGTGCTCGGCGTTGGTGTGCAAAAGTTGAAAGCCGACGTGCGGTGGCCGGGCTTTGCGGCGGCCGCGGAATGTGGCGCTTTGTGGTGGCCGTTGGTGTTGGAGGAGGGGCCCCGCGTCACTGTCGCAGACACTTCGAGCAGCTCCGACTTCTGCTAAAACCGGCGTGGGCCAACCAGTTGGGTTGACCAAGACCAGACCCAGACGCCTGATCCGGTTTTAATAGAAAACTGAACACCAAGGACGAATCTGATACAGAGTGGTGATCACGCTACATACATTCTCTGCAAGTTGATGCGAGGATGACGCAGGGCAATCACTCGTGAAAATGGCAATCGTATTGTGTTCGTGTCTGGTCGTTAGGAGTCATCTGTAGCGGAAGCACTTGCAAGGTCGAGATACCTGTTTTTCAGTGGGCCATGAGGTGCACGGCGTCGTTGACTCGCGTGGTCTTGGTGTGGAGCGCGACGTCGATGAGCTTGCGGAACTTGTCGCAGGCTTGGTCGTCCGAGAGCTCGAGCATGAGCGTGCGGTGGACCCACTTGATGTCGTCCTCGCACGTGAGCTCTGGCGTGCCGCACGTGAGCGCGAGCACGAGCAACGTGATGAGTAGGTTCGAGTGCGCACGCAGCGCGCGGAAGGCCTGGCAGGCAATATCCTTGAACTTGTCAAAGTTGCCGCTCCCGTCGACGTCGATCACGTGCAGCATCGCCGGCGTGAACACGAACGGGGCCTTCTCCCGCTTGATGCCAAACTTGGACTTGAAGTTGCCGAGAAAGTGGCCAAAGTCAATGTGGAAAAACTTGCCCGAGCGCTGGAGCATGATGTTGTCGTTGTGGCGGTCGCCAATGCCCAAGACGTACGTCGCGACGCAGTAGCCCGCACAGGAGCGGAGAAAATTTTGGGTGGCATCTTCGTCCCGAGAAAAGCTCTTTTTTGGACTACGGAGAAACTTGGACGGTGAAAGCGGCACGAGGCACCCCTTCGGTGCCGCTTTGCTGTCAGCGGAAGATGGGGACATCTCCATACTCGAGGTCGACGCGGTTCGTCTGGTCGGTGAGCCCACTGGGCTCAGCGAGCCACTCGCCGCCGACGGGCTGGATGGATCCGCTACGCAATCACTCGGCGCGGTCTCGGTATCGCCAGATGAGTTTTTGCGCGAAATCGCCTGCTCTTCGTCCGCAAACAACCACTCGGAGATCACATGGTGGCCAACCAGTGCGTCCTTCGCCGCCTTAAACTTGCGCCCCAGTTTCGTGAACGAACCTTCGTGGCGATCATAGATGATCGAGGCGAGAGTTGACGAGTCGCCGACAACCTCAATAAGACCGATTTCGTCGCCAGTCGAGATACAAGCGTACGGAGACAGGCAAAGGTCGAGCCCTGCGACTCGCCAGAGGTCGTCCATCACGCGGAGAATCTGAAGCACCAGCTGGTCTTGACGCAAATCATCGCCGGACTTGAAAATCACGAATGGGTTTCCGTGCTGTGCCTTTGCGCTTTCGAGCTGCAAGAACAACGGACGCTTCTTTGACTCCATGACGCGGCAGGGCTCGATGATGATACCGTTACAGTACGCTCGTGGGTGTAGTGGAAGCTGGAACGTTTCAGGCAGTACAGTCGTGCGAAGTGCTTCGTGCAGCTTAGCTCGGCGAGCAATGGGTGTTGGCTCATTCTTGACTACGCCGGCAATTTCCTCTAGTTTTTTCATGACGAAGACTGATTGCCGAATTTCCAACTTGTAGCTGCCACAAAGTTGCATGTACTCCCCCATGATCAAGCCAAATCGTTCTGAAGTTTGGTCGACGTGGACTTCAGCCTTCAGAAACCAGTACAAAGAGTACCCAATCTCAGCAGGGTTCTGGAGAGCTCGCATGAGCAGAAACCGTGCCAAAGCCGAGTCGTGGTACCGTTCGTTCTTCAAGGCCTGAACGAGTTGAAGCAAGTACAGTCGGAGGCGGTGGTCAGGCAGCGAGTGCATGCAGCGAACTGCGTAGGCACGGATCTTTGGATCAGGGTACAGTGGACTCAACAGTTGCAGGGCCTGGAGATAAGTCGGCTGGCGCCAAAGAATGAGCATGCGATACGCTTCCATAACTTGAACACTCTTGCTCCAGTCGACAGAAAGGAGAAAAGCAGGCAGCAATGCAGAGTCGTCAGCAAGCACGTGGCGTACATCCCACACGAAAGTTCGATCGTCACTGGTAAGTTGGGCAAGTGGATCTCGACGAAGTTGATTCAGAAGCTGCTGCTGCTCTGGCGGAAATCCATCTGCTCCAGATAAGTCGATTTGAGAGATTTTGCTGGCTCTCTTTTCACCGAAAATCGATGCTCGAAAGGTAATACTTCGCTTTGGCTTGTTCGGAAGACTAGAGAAAGAGAAGCCTTGGGTCGCCGCTGCGCAATCAACGGTCAGATGCAACGATCCAATAGCGTTTTTCTTCGCTGGTCGATGGGTCTTCGTGCAGTTTTCAATGTCCAGGGCTGTTAAACAACCCGTGAGATAATTGGACACGTCGAGACTCATTGTACCTGTTCGAAGGCCGTGACCAAAATCAAAAAGGTGAACCCCACACCACGCGCTGATGCCCTTTTTTGTGTAGAACTGGATCAATAGGTGTGATCCATGCGGAATGTCTCCGAGACAGACGTCTAATTCGAATGGTGCGTCGAAGAGAATAATGCGCGGGGTCGATCTATCCTTTGTCGGTGAGCCAAGGCGAGTACCAACTTTCTTGGATGTGAGCAGCATTTTTCCGTGGCGGATGCTGACTATCGCATGGGTGATTGCTGCTTCCCCTGAATGGAAAGATAGCTGGGTCAGAGTAACGGAGATTTTCTCATCGTTGACTGTTGAGGCTCGGGCTGGAAAAACCTCTGTCACCGATTTGCTTTGGGCCTCTTCGTTCGTACCGCTCTTCAAGGCGATGCTGAAAAAGTCTTGGTAATGGAAATAGAGGTATCGACTGAGCTCTTGCGCCGCGAGTTCAAGAATCTGCATATCGTTCTCGGTTGTGGTCTGTGCATCGTTGGGAGCTGAAGAGGCGCCGTCATCCTGGGTCGTATCCATTACAACCTCCAAAACTGCCACAATTGGAGCAGTAGTCCCATTAGCCGTGCCAGTTGGGTCGAACTCAAACAAAGGGGTTGCGATGACTTGATCACTGGGTTTGTAGAGCTGCTTCAGGACCGTATTGTCCTCGGCGTTTTCGATGTATGAATCCATGCTGGGTGCGTACGCCGGTTCTCTTGTTTCGAGTACTCTCTCCGTAAGGCTAGGATGGAGATCCAACGTGCCTTGAGACAGTTGATCGTCGGAAAACTGTGCATCAAAGCAACGACGCGATCACATGAGCAATATATCAATGTGGTGGGGAGTATGAGCCCGACATAACCCACCTTTACAAGCAGTCTTTTCGATTCATGGTCGATGACGAACATTCGCACTCGACGGGCTTTGAATACTCCCATAAGCGTTAGCTTCATGTACTCAAGTGTATGGTCCAGTTCGTTCTCGGGAGAGAAATGCACCAAAAAGTCTTTGCTGAATTGCTTCAACGAGCATTTTGCAATTCCCTTGGACAGTGGCGAGAGAGCAGAGTCGCTCGCGGGAGTTGGTCTTTGGGTCGCTAGGGTATATTGCAGAGCCCAATGCTTGAAGCTCGCAGTTTCAGCCGACTCGGAGCTGACATCGCAATTGTCTGCCTCAATTTCATGATACACTGACTCGCTGATACCCGCGATAACCTCCATCGGGATTATGAGGTACTCAACAGGTTCCATCGCGATCACCTTGAAGTCGGATTGCTGGTGTGATGCGAAATAATCACCGATTCCGAGTTTGAACTGCGGGGAGAGGTTCGCCTGTCGGATCGCAGTGGCTTTGTCAGCGTTCGCGCTGGCACATGCCAGGTTGCCGCTTGCCACGATGTAGAAACTTTGTTTCGATCGGTGGTCGACAGGTTGGATCATGAGCGAATCTCCGGGGCGAAGCTGCAACCGCTGACTTGCATCGACCAGTGACAGGATCTGAGCCGACGAGAAGGAGTTGAAAAACGGGACGCTGCACATCAACGACAGGGGCTGTATCGACATCCGGCACGTGGTTTAGACGCCATGATCCATGAAGCACGCGGTCCACTTTTTTTTCACTCACCGTGATGTTGTGTTGACGTAGCTCGATCTCATTCTTGTCACGGTCATTGACCTGCATGTTCATTCTCTTCATGAACATGAGCTGGCGGAACGCGAGCTTCCATCGGTTCTCCTTGACTTCGACCGGCGGTGCAGGTGGCGGTACAACCTCCTCGTCGTGGGGACCTGTCGTATCCGTGAGCTCCATAGCAGCACGCGTCTCTTCGGCCTCCGTGGGAGGTGGGTCTCCATCACCACTTGCGACTTTCACCGACGCCGGCGGCGGCGGGAGGGGAAGCGCTGCGACCGAGATCTCCGTCTCCATACTCTTCCTCCCAAAGAACTGATCTTGGCGCGTCGTGCTAGGGAAGGCCAGCAAAACACAGTGACTCGTGGTCTTCCAGACCCGGTCCCCTCGCGCCCTTGGCCGCTTCGGTTTCGCCGCTTCACGCCTGCTTCACAGCGGTCTTATAAATAGCACTCGAGTCGAACGCACGCGCTTCATCACCGCGTAGGGGGATCCGGTCGAGGGATACAGTCGCGACGATGGACGAGGGCCACGAAGCCCATCGCTCGAGCCGACCATGGTGCCGTCGTTGAAGGCACCAGAGAGTCCCCGGTGGCCGGACTCATCGTCCTGTCTTTTTTTCTTTCGTTCTACCTGTATCCGTACTTTGTGGGAGATCCCCAGTACAGTCCCGGCCGTGCACTTCGTTGCCGACGCGCTCTGCATCAGCGTCTTTGGATCTGGATGCACAAGACGACGAGCGGACCCCCGCGTGGACAGACTTCTCCCCCAGCGCGAACCTCCGCCGCTCGACGCGCGCCATCATGGGCCTCCCCACGCCCTTCGTGAGCCTCGGCATCGACGCGCGCACGGGCAAGTCGTACAGCCTCTGCTCCGCCAAGGTAGGGACCGCCAGTTTTTTTTCTTCTTCATTTTTTGTTGTTGTCGTCGGATGTGGGAGATTAATCCACGCGGTGTGGTCCCTGGTAGTCGCTACTGTCATTCGCGATCATCGCGGCGATCGTTTTGAGCATGGCCACCGAGCGGCTCATGTTCAAGACCATGATCGACCGCATGGATTCGTACCGGTGCGTCCTCACTCTGTATGAAAGGATGGCACCATATATGGAATCTCATGCGTCCCCATTGTAGTTATTTCCTCTGCCAGTTGATGACATTTCTGTACATCCCGCCGTTGTTCTGCGTCGTTGGATACAAATCCACGCAGGAAGTACGTGAGGCCAATGAAAAAAAGAAAATGGTTTGGGAGTAATGGTGGTCTCACACGAGGTTGTGAGCGCAGGAGTTTATTGAAGAGGACTTGACCGAATTCTCGAAGCTCCACTTCTTCGCCATGGGCATGCTTGACCTTTTGCATGTACGGTGATTTGTCGCATTGTTATGGTAATCTGTGGATCCATGGCCAACCAAGTGTGTTGAATGTGGCCAAGGCGATGCTGTTATTTATTGCTGGCGGGATGACCGAGCCCATGCAAACACTTCTCTTCTTGCAAGCTTCTGTGCCCGTCACGGTACTTCTATCTGCACTGTTCTTTCGCTCTCGGTACGACTGGAAATTTGCTTGTGAAAGTGTCGGGCACTGACCGTCGTATCCTCCCCAGGTATTCCAAGAAACAAATCTTTGGCAATCTTCTTATGGCCGCTGGAATTGTCGCTGCATTCTTGCCTACCTTACAAGAGTGGGTCCTAGTCACTTCGGCATTTGATATTCCGTGGTGCTGATGTTGATCATCTGCTTTCAATCAGCTTCGACTCGGAAGACCTCGAAGACCGCGAGGTCGCGTGGAACTCGTACGTCCTAATACGACGTGTGATCTTCTTGATAGATAGGATACTGATAAACTCTTCATGCTGCGTACATGTAGACTGTTCTACTTATTCGCGGCCATACCAGGTTCGCTGTCGATGCTGTACAAGGAGCGCGCAATCCGCGACCAGCCCATGGATATGGTTTACCTCAACGCCTGGGTGGCGGTGTACCAATTTATTGGTGGGCTCATGCTCGCGCCGTTTGTTTTCGACGTCGAGGTCATGCACTTGGATCAGAAGATGAGTGGTCTAGAGTGTCTCATCAACGGAAAAAGCGAGGTTGAGACCGATCAATGCCAGGTGCGCACTGCATTATCTCAAGTTTTGGCTACGTATCCTGACGTCTTTGGGTGGAATATCCTTCAGTTCGGTCTCCTTATTTTGCTGGCTTTCATTGTCTCCAATGTCGTGCTCAACGTGCTCATGGTTCGACTCATACGCATGACCAACATCTCGGTTCTCAACGGCACGACGCTCCTGGGCTTCGTCGTATCGTTTGTTTTCCTCGCCTGGTATGAACTCGACCCGGATGACTTTGGCGTGCACTTGCTCAAGGCATGGTTCTCTTCGACGACACTTGTGCTCGACTTCATTGCCTTCGTGGCGCTGTTGGTGGGCAAGTTTATGTACCTATGGGACCCGGACCCTGATACGGAGGCTACAACGACATCAGCGGAGGACAAAGAAGCCATGTCGCTACTTACGCAAGACGACTATGGTCTGCGGTACTCGTAGAGTAGCAGCACGGTGATGAAAACCCAGTGAGCAAGTAAATTTTTGAGAAAAGTATTCAAATTTTCAGCAAATTATGATAGCCAAGACCCGAAAGGTCACGAGTTGAATTTGTCCAGCTGAGACCATCGCCATGTTCATCTGCACACACACCAAGAGCAACGGCGCAGGCACTTTCGTGTGGGCGTCGCGTGCAGCCGTCAGCACCAGCATCCAATACCAGTACAACCATGTCCGTGGCCTCGAAACAAACAACCGCGCGGCTCGCCAAAGTCAAAAAGCCACTCTCAGAGATGCATCAGCTCCAGCGCGCGGTCAAGGAACTTCAGCGCGAGGCTGCGGACCAGCTTGTGCTTGAGGTAGAGTCTCAGGCGACATTCGAGTTTCTCACGTCACAGACCAAGGCGCTCAAGGGCGCGTTCGACACGCTATCGGACGTGCTAATGAACGAGATCGACGGTCTCCGTAAGGACACGCAGCGTAAGCTTAGCGACATCGAGGCCGAAGTCACGCGCCAGACGGAGATCCACAAGGCGACGCACACTGAGGTCCTGCAACTGAAACGGACGATAGAGATATGGTCGCTCAAAGAGCGCGACTGGGCCAAGGACAATGAGATATTGAAAGCATCACACAGCCACAACATTGAGTGGATGCAGCAGCTGCAACGTGACGTCATGGAGATCAAAGATAAGATGCATGAATTCAAGAGTGACGTCTCGTATCGCATCACGGACCTGTGTGAAGAGACCAACAATCTGCGCGTCCACTGGCAAAAGCAGACCGACGAAGTCGTCGAGCGACTCCAAGAGTTTGGCGCCGTCGCGCAGAAACAGTCCGCAGAGTCACGATCGCTGTCACAACAGCGCGCGGATGACCTTGAGATCATGGAACAGGCGCTCACGACCGTGCAGAAGCAGCAACTTCAAGTGCGCTCGAACCTCGAGGACCACGTGCAGGCCATGACCTCGCAAACAGCGCTGCTTCTCAAGAAGCTGGAGTTCCTGGAGACCCAAACGGGGTCTCAGAAGGCGGTGCTCGAGCAAGTCAAGCAGAAGGGTTCGTCCATGGAGAAGGAGCAGCGGCGGCGAATGGAAAACATCACGAAGATGTTTACGGTATGTAGAGTCTTCTATGAGGACTGGTTCCATTGCTCACATTTGTTTAAATGCTGGAGACAGATATTTGCCGAGGCACTCAACATATCACCAGCGACGCTTGGCGAAGCCGGGCGAATTGCTTAGCCGTCAATCGACACCAAGACATGCCAGCGCTCACACCAAACCATCAAGTAATTCGCACTTGTTTTTATTGTTTTGATAGCGGATTTCGAATCCGTCCATCCATTCGAGGTCTAGTGAGCATTGACGTTCATCTCGAGCGAGATTTCCTGGACTGCCTTGATGAACGTGTTGACGTGGGCGGGCTCCATGTCTGGGAAGCAGCCATGGCCAAAGTTGGCAACGTAACGCTGCGTGCCAAACGACTTAAGCATCTTCTTGACCTGCGTGCGGATGATCTCGGGCGACGCATAGATCGCGCTCGAGTCGAAGTTGCCCTGCAGCGACACGCGGTCACCCACGAGCTTGCGCACCTCGCTCGGGTCCGTCTGCCAGTCGAGGCCGAGGCAGTCATACTGCGTGTGCGACAGCTTCTCATACGCGTACGGCGTGCCCTTGGAGAAACAGACGATCGGGGTCGAGGGCGTCGCGTCCTTGACGCGCGCGGCGATCTGCTCAAGGTACGGGAAGCAGAACTCGTAAAAGTGCTCCTGCGTGAGCACTTCGGCCGCGACCGACTCGAACACCTGAAGCGCCTGCGCACCCGCACGCTGCTGCGCGACGAGGAAGTTGACGCAGACGTCCGTGATCGCCTGGAGAATGTTGTGTGAGGCCTTGGGGTGCTCGTAGAGGAACGTCTTGAGCTTGGCCTTGGTGCGCGAGCCACCACCCTCGATCATGTAGCAAAGCAGCGTCATGGGGCCGCCGACAAAGCCAATTACGGGCACTTCGCCGTTGATCTTCTGGCGGGCAAGGTTCAGCGCGTCCATGACATACCCGAGCTTCTTCTCGACGTCCGGGTTCAGGTCGAGCTTGTCGATATCGCTCGGCTCGCGGATGGGCGACGGCAGCACGGGGCCGACGCCGGGCGCCATGATCACTTCCATGCCCATGGCCTGGGGGACCACAAGGATATCCGAGAAGATGATCACAGCGTCCATGTGGTAGCGGCGCAACGGCTGCAGGCTCACTTCGACCGCGAGCTCTGGGACTTCACACATCTAATAAACCCAACGAGCGGTCAGAATTCCATATTTTGCCAGGTCACCAAGAGGATTGATTGCAAGGCGGGGGGGAGAGAGATCGCTCGTACCGTGAAAAAGTTGTAGCCGGCGTTGCGCAGCGCGCGGAACTCGGGCAAGTGGCTGTCTCGTCCCATCAGCAGCAACACGTCGTTAGTGCCATCGGCGTCGTGGGGTCCACCGGTCGTGGCAACACGCACCGTCCGGCCTGACGCATGCACCACACGGGCACGCGCTCGGTCTTGTCGCCCTTAAGCGCGCGCAGCAGCAGGTCGTTCTTGAGCTTGGGCATCTTGTCGAGCGCCACGCGCTTGAGCGGCGTGCGCGTGGTCGGGAACGGCAGCGCCTTCTGCTGCGCGTCCTTGCGCGCGACGATGAAGCGGATCGCGGCAAGCGCCGCGGCCACGACGGCCAGCGAGTGCACGGTGGAGGCGGGTTCGGACGAGGCCATCGTGTCAGGGCCGCGATTGTGGGAATGGGAAGGAGGGAGTCGATCGATCGACCACGTGGGCGAGTCCGGAGCAGCGGAGGCCGGGAGAAGGAGCGTGGCGTTCTGGCGACGACGGCTCGCTCTTCCCGACGGTGGTCCCGATCCCCGGGGGCGTAGTCGGGCCCGGCTCTGCGCACGGAGCTGCTCGTGAATCGCACGCGGCGCGGCCAGCTGGAGAATTGGTGGGCGCTCCGGATGAATCGAGCGAGAGGCGGTGCAATTCATTTTGAGACACCAAAGTGAATTGAGACTAGACTAATTTCAATATAATTGAGACCAACTGGGAGCGATGGATAATTATTAGCACGTTTGACGGGGGGAAAATGGCAGGCGGCCGCAAGCGGAACCGCTGGGACTCGGACTCGGACGACGACCACAACGGCGAGGACGCACGCCGCCGCGAGAGGCAGCGTGGCACAGGCAAAGACCGTGGCGCCAGCGGTGACGATGAGCCGCAGCCACGCGAGCGCCGCCCGTTGGCACACAACTTTTACCTGTTGGGGTGCCGCAGCGTCGACAACTACGCGCGCATCGGCAAGATCGACGAAGGCACGTACGGCGTGGTCTCCAAGGCGCGCGACAAAGCCACAGGCGATATCGTCGCGCTCAAGCAGGTCAAAATGAGTCAGGAGGTGTGCCACGAAGGGTTCCCGGTGACGGCGCTTCGCGAGACCAACGTGCTGCTCGCGCTCGACCACCCGAACATCGTCAAAGTGCGCGAGATGGTCGTGGGCTCGACGCCCGACAAGATCTTTATGGTCATGGACTATGCCGAAAACGATCTCAAGGCGCTCATGGAGACCAAGATGAAGCAGCCGTTTTTGCAGTCCGAGGTCAAGTGCCTGCTCAAGTCGCTGCTCAGCGCCGTGGCCTACATGCACGAGCGCTGGTACATCCACCGCGATCTCAAGACCAGCAACTTGCTCTACGACAGCAAGGGCGTGCTCAAGGTGTGCGACTTTGGGCTCGCGCGCAAGTATGGGTCCCCGATCCGTGCGTACACGCAGCTGGTCGTGACACTTTGGTACCGTGCACCCGAGTTGCTGCTGGGGGCGACCAAGTACTCGACGGCTGTGGATATGTGGTCCGTGGGCTGCATCTTTGCTGAAATCCTGCTCATGAAGCCGCTGTTCCCGGGACGCGGAGAGATCGACCAGATGGACCAGATCTTCAAGGTGCTCGGGTGTCCGAACGAAGAATCGTGGCCCGGGTTTCTAGAGCTTCCCGCGGCGCAGAACATGCGCTGGAAGTGGCCTAAGGAAAGTCGTTTGCGTGACAAGTTTCCTGTTGCAGCTGCGTTCTCAGGAAATGGATGCTCGTTGTCGAATGCGGGCTTTGACTTGCTCAGCAAGCTGCTTGCATTCGATCCCAAGCGCCGGATCTCTGCGAAGGATGCTCTCAAGCACCCGTATTTCAGCGAGTCGCCGCCTCCAAAGGCGCAGGAGATGATGCCCACGTTCCCGTCGTCTTCGTAACTATGATACATGCAACTTGAAGTGATTTTTGGTTGGTGGTCTCTGTTGTATTGCTCTAATAACAGTGTGACTCTCTGTTCCTTCGAGATTCCTTCGAGGATCGGATTTTCACCACAGATATGCATCGCGTTGTCCTCGCGCAAGTCCCCTCATCATCAGGTGATCAAGTTCAGCGAAACGAGATGACAAGCGTGACTGATCGCGGCTTAGAACACGTTTAAACCTGACCCATGAGCGAACCACCCTCGGCGAGGGACTTCACATAGGCTTCGTCCTCGAAACGACTTGGCAGGAATGAGTCGGCAAACTTGGCCAATTTCGGGTTCTCCGGTGCTTGCCCCATCACATGGGATGCAAGAAGCTGACCAGAAGCACCGCTTGACCTACGCACATACGACAAGCCAACAGGGCGTCAACTTCGACACAAGGCATCATCATGGTGAATATCTCACATCAACCCGATGCCAGACATCGCTGACTGCAGGAAGACGCCTTTCACAGTGCTGGGTGCCGGTCCTATCATCGGCATATTGTCCATTGTCTTGCAATAGTACCCGCCGTTCACCTACCAGAAAAGCTTAGTCTATCAGTAACCATGACATCATACCACCGAACAACACTTCTTTTGGTACGAACAGTCATCGAATCGCGCACTTGCGGGTCGTTCAAGTACGGCTTCATCTGCGGATACAATCGCGTCAATGCTCGCAAGCATGTCTCTGGATAACTACGATGTGTACAGGTGAATCAGTCACATCTGCATGGGGAAACACCGGTCGAACTGTGTGACCAACGTACTATTTGTCGAGAACTTCCTCGACGGGGTAATGGGCTTCCATTGAGTGGGTGTCGTACGTCCACACCGACATCATCTTGTTGGTCATATAAGGACGTACGTGGACACCTGCCACATGAGAAGACACGCTAACGTGAGTAAGCCGTCAATTACCACCAGGTGCCGCTCAATTCGCACCTGAGGGGAACTCTTCCAGCATCCGTTTCGCCCCCGGGTCGGTTTTGAGGGCAGCACGTTCCTCTTCCGTAAACTATTATAAAGAATAGTAAGATCCCGATTGATTTCACGTCCGCATGTAATTGACAAGGCCGCACCTCGAAGTGACCAACATGGTCCGAGTCAAACGTGAGGGGCGTGGTCGGCGTAATGACCTGGAGCGGGTCGTCCATGACAGCGCGCATGTGCAATTCGTTTATGATTGGCACGTTGAAGTCGCTCAGGTTACGCTTCTTCAGTACATCGAGCGTCTTCTCAAACAGCGGGCCGGTCGCAAACACGACATTTGGCGTGGATATGTGGAGTGTCTCGCCTGTAGCGGTTGCCACTTGTAGTCCGCTGATGCTGCCGCCAAGCGCAAAAATATCAGTCACTTCGCCACGCAATACCTGCGCCTGCGGGCAGTATTCCGTCGCTTTGGTGAGCTCGTAGCTTCCCTGGAAAGAACAACAGAGAATGGTCAGTCTCGCGTCGATTGTTGTTCGTGCGCTCCACCGAACTTACAAGTTTGAAGGGGTTCATCGACCCACAACGACGAACGTGGAGTGCTGCGATCGCATTCGAGTCCTTGAGAGCGGGAAACACGCGTTTGATGTTCTCCATGCCGACAAGCAAGTCACTTCCATCAAGATCGTGTTCAATCCGAGTCGGCGGCATACGGTAACCGCTAAGGCCGCTTCGCTCGTCGTGCACGCGTGCTGTACCGCCACCGTTCTTCTCGAGTTTCTTTGCGAGTGATTTGAACTCCTCCATCTTGCGCACGTCACGAGTGACAAACAAGTACCCGTTGCGATTCAGCTCGATCTCGTTGTCCGTGTGCTTGGAGATGTCGTCGAGTTCGTCAATCGACGCCGTCACGAGCTCGCGCATGGGTGCTTCGGCTTCGCTCGGGAACCAGTTGCGGTAGCTAAACGAGCCATTTGCACTGCAAAACCCATTCTCAGTTAGTTCATCAGCTAGGCATCACAGCGAAAGAATGATGTCGAATCAGTCACCTCGTGAGGGTGAGCGGCGGCCGAGCATCCACGAGGATCGGCTTGAAGCCCGGGTTCCGACGGTTCAGCCGCGCGAGGTGGTAGAACGCAGAGCAGCCAGCGACGCCCGCGCCGATCACGACGACATCGCCCGCGGCCCGGCGCATGCGCTGCACGGTCATGGTCTTCTTCTTCTTCTTCTCTCTCGCTGGCTTGCTTGTCTCTCACACAGGCACACGATTCCGCAGGTGTGATCTCAACACGAACGCATCAGAGGATCCCCCCGAGAGAAGGGAGATGGGTACGCGCAGTCGCCCATCTTTCGGTTCTAGAAGGAAGTATTCTTCTAAAACCCGAGTTGAAGTGAGCAACACAAACCTGTAAATACATCGTTCGTAAAAAAAAGCATCCGTAAGAAGACCGCCCTCGGTCATTTGCGCAACGACGAACGGCAACTTCAACGCGTCGCCTCGCCGCTTCCCTCCCGCTATGTTGGTGCCACCGATCGGGTCGCATTGTCACATTTGACCGACCGACGGCATCTGTGCGTGCATGCTCACGCTGCTACGCCGTCGCTCCGCCCCGCTGCTCCTCCGTCCGCCGCCTCCTCCGCTGTCTCTGCGCGCCGCGCAGTCGCCGACTGGCCTCCGGTTCACCACCAGTAGTGTCCACGTCTCCAAGATGGACCAGCTCGTCCAGGCCTCTGCCAGCGGCTCTAGCTACGTCGTTGCCCCCGAGCTCACGTGGACTGGCTCGACGTTTGAGAGGAACGTCCATGTCCACGTCGCGGGTGACGGCGCGATCCAAAAGGTCGCAGTGAATGCCGACGCCGAGACGTCTGCCATTGCGCTACCTGGGTATGCGCTTCTCCCGGGGATGGTCAACGCCCACTCGCACGCATTCCAGCGCGGACTGCGCGGGCTCGGCGAGACATATCCCAAGGGTGACGCACAGAGCAGCTTCTGGACGTGGCGTGAGGAGATGTACAAGCTTGTGGGCAACATGACCGACGAGCGCATCTACGAGCTCACCCGCCAGTGCTTCCAGGAGATGCGAGACGCTGGGATCACGAGTGTGGGCGAGTTCCACTACTTTCACCACGATATTGATGGCAAACAGTTTGCGTATGACGAAAAAATCTTGAAGGTTGCCAAGGATGTGGGAATCCGCATTGTGCTTCTCAATGCATACTACGAACACGGTGGCTTCAACCGTGCGCCGATGACCGCGCCGCAGAAGCGATTCAAGACCGACTCGGTCGAGAAGTACTGGCGCCAAATGGACGAGCTGCAAAAGAAGCTGGAATCCGAGCCGACCCAGTCAATTGGTGTCGTAGCGCACTCGATGCGCGCTGTCGAATTGAGCGATATCGTCAAACTCCACGATGAAAGCGTCAAGAGAGGTCTCGTATTCCACATCCACTTGGAAGAACAGGTGCGTTCGACACCACTGTGCATGATGGTTTAGGGTTTTTGCTAAATGTGCATGAAAATCGGTGTCTGCCTTAGATGAAGGAAGTGGCCGATTGCAAGGATGCACACGGCGGCAAGACCCCCATGGCTCTCCTGCTGGAAAATGTGAAGATTGACGACAACTTCACGGCTGTTCATTGCACGTGGACTGATGCAGAGCTCCTCAAGCAGTTCGTTGCCAAGGGCGGCAACGCGTGCATCTGCCCACTGACGGAGGGCAATCTTGGCGATGGATTCCCAGCGATTGCGAGCTGTGGAGAGAACATCTGCTTGGGCACGGACTGCAACGCCCGCATAGACATGTGTGAAGAGATGCGCTGGCTGGAATATGCCCACCGCCTACACCAGAGTCGACGCGGCGTGTGCGTTGACTCCTCAAACGAAACCGATCTCCCCAAGCTGCTTTTCAAGTATGCAACTGCGAGTGGGGCGAAGGCCCTGAACCTCAATGTCGTACGTGTCCTAACAGCTAAATGTGAAGCTAAGCTACCGCCTCTAACAACAAGGTGTGTTGCTGACAGGGAGAAATCAAGCAAGGTTGTGCAGCAGACTTTGCGCTTGTCGATATTGGTGAAGAACAACTGAAATTTGCCTCCCCGGAGTCGCTCATGGGAGCGTTCGTATTCGGTGCCAACGGAACGAGTGTAGTGAAGGCAACTTGTGTGAATGGGAAGTGGAAGAAGACAACGCCTTCGAAGTCGATCGACACCGCTGTTGCGGAGGTTTCAGTTTCAGCTGAGTACAAACAACAGCTGGAAGCTGCTGCAAAGCTCGCTGATCCGAACAGTGACGACGTTGTCAGTCTCACGTGCGCACTCATGAACGTTCAATCCACGTCGGGAGATGAAGTTGAAGCCGGGAAGTTGTTAGCTAATTGGCTCGAGATTCGTGGGTGGAAAGTGGAGCTACAGAAGGTTGCACCTCAGTCTGACTCCCCCGTTCGAGCAGATCGGTAGGTGCCCACTTGTACTTCGTCGTATTTTGGCAGCGTGTACTCACATGACAATCTTGCGCAGCTACAACGTGTACGCTAGTCGGTCGGGAAACAAGAAGCCCAAGCTTTTGTTCAACTCTCACATGGACACCGTCCCGCCGTTCCTCCCAGCCCGTACCGATGGCATCAAGATCTATGGTCGAGGATCGTGCGACGCCAAGAGTCTCATTGTTGCACAGATGATTGCGGCTCAAAAGTTGCTCGCGGATGGACTTGGCGAAGACGTCGCGATGTTGTACGTCGTTTCGGAGGAAACGGATCACAGCGGCATGAAGAAGGCCAACGAGCTGAACCTGGCACCGGGTCACATGGTTGTCGGTGAGCCGACTCTAATGAAGATGATCAAGCTTCAGAAGGGCATTTTGAAGATTCGCCTTACGCGCAAGGGTGTTGCGGCTCACAGCGGTTACCCACATCTCGGCGATTCTGCGATCGACCCGTTGATTGACGTGTTGTACGACCTCAAGCACGAGAAGTGGCCTCAATCGGAAGAGCTTGGTGCCACAACACTGAACGTGGGAATCATCAGCGGTGGTCAGGCTGCTAACGCGCTTGCTGAGCATGCGTCAGCGATGCTCATGTTCCGGCTCACAACGGATCCTGATCAGATCCTCTCACGAGTGAATGAGATTGTCCAGGGTCGAGTCGAAGTTGAGCTCTACACGTCAAACGCCCCAGTTCATTTATCGGTCGTCGACGGATACGACACGGATGTCGCGTCGTTCAACACTGATATCCCTTACTTCAAGTTCGACGGAAAGGCGTACCTAGTTGGCGCTGGTAGCATCACGGATGCCCATTGCTCGCGCGAGTTCATCGAGATCGCTGACTTGCGCACGCTTGTCGACTTCTACTACAATTTGGGTAAGAAATTGATCTCACAAGAATAGAGACCAAGCCGTGTGGCCGAGTGTACGTGCTACTACGGAGGTGTACTACTTAACCACTTACAAATCAAAGTTGATTGGGTCGAGCCCTCCCCACTCCGCCCGCCACTCAACCGTACGTGCCACCAGGTCTACGCCAATGTGGCGCTGGTACGCCTCCATCGAGCGCTCCGCTCCAACTCCATGGCCGTCACGCAGCTGGCGTGTCACCACGCTCAAGGATCGTTGCTTTTGTGCCTTCGTTTCGTCGCTCTCAAGCTCTTGAAACACGGGGCGGTAAGCGCGTGTCCACAAATGGTAGATTGCCATCTTGGCCGGCGCGAAAAAGTCCCACCCATGGGTCCACAGGCGTGCACTCATGGAGCCTTCTTCGCCGAAGAACAGGAATCGCAGCGACGCGTCATACGGCACTTCCTTCACAACTTCGCCCTTAGAAAACGCGAAGCCCGCCGCCCAGAAAAGCGACGTGATCGGACTGGACATGACAATCCAGAACATCAGTGTCACGATGGTCAGATTGCACACAAGCATGTAGCTTCACGGGAACGTACGCATCGGCTTTACGTGCAAGCGTCTTGCTGGATTGTCGCAACATGCCATGGTCATCAAAGTTGGACGCACACAAGAGTGTCGGTCGCTCATCCTCCGAGAGCTGCAACGACCAATAACATGAGCAACCCCCATCTCGACACATACACAAGGCTCAATTCACGGCTTACCTCGTTCGGGAGGGTGTACCCGAGTGGGTATGTCGTCAGGATGGGCTTTTGTGACGGGCATCTGCGCAGCTCACTGATGAAAAAGTCATCCCAGCCGGCGCGGAATCGCATGTGGCTGTCGATCTGAAGGTAGAACACCTCGTTTTCGTAGAGTGCCTGCGCGATCGCACGCGCGACACACGGGCCGGCGGCGTCACGGTAGTGGACACGCGTGATGCGCACTTGACTGGATGCGTATTTCGACTCGAGATAGCGCTGAGTGTCGTCATCGTCGTCGCATTGCAAGCAAATACCGACAGTGATACGCGATGGGTCCCGCGCTTTCTGAATCAAATCATCCACCGTGTGACGACACTCAGAGTCACGATAGCTGGGGATCGCGACAAAGATCGAGTCTTCAGAGCTACTGAGTGGCGTGAGGAACGACGCTACAGTCGACAGTGGCCTGGGGACTCGCGCTGCTGCAGGCTGAGATTCGTTAGGAGGGCGTACCACCGCCGGCGGTGGACCGTAGTACCAAATCGTCAGCGCCATGCGTTCTCGGTACGTTGGCAGTACCTCATGCTCAACGTCGGTGCTACGGAATACCACAAGCGTATCCAGCGCTGGTGGGACGTCCCAGTGTTGCGGGGGCGAGTCTTTAGTGAATACGCGAAGGCAGCCGCCATGGTCGGCCACCCACGCAGGGTTGAGATAGTACACACATGTCACGAGACGGATGAGCTTGTCGCCGCCAGCACCAGAGTCTGATCGCCCTGCAAGATGCGCCGTGGCATACGTGTCGGTGTGCTTGACGAAGCGAGCGCCATCGCCAGGCTGCGGCCACAAAGGTCACACGAAAAAGGCGTCAGATGATGAGGAGTGTTCGCATCCACCACAGGCCACGATAACGCACAAAGATTGCGAGCTGCGTGGAGGTCACGTTGCGCAGGTCCAGTCTCGAAAGGCCATTCTTGATGCCAAACACCATACTTTCGACCTTGCGCATGAGAAGCAGGATCGCGGAGTCTAATTCGGTCGAGTTCTTGAGGTCTTTGGGTCGCTGGATCCAGTGGATGCGGTCGCCACGGACTGTTGTCTCCTCACGCTTGTTTTCACCGTAACCCACCGCGGCCTGGTGAAAATCGGCCGTCTCTGCGAGCGACAGAAGCGCTCGACGGGCACGAAGCGCGTCTTCGCGACCGAGAAAGTGTTCCTTGATGACGAAACCAGGCGAGTCGGCGTGGCCTAGCACTATTGGGAACGGATCAGTTTGGAGGGCACTACCGACCATGGGTCCGAGGGGAAAACGCACCAAACAGCTCCGATGGGTTGAGTTTCACGCTGCGTGGCACAGCCATCACTGCATTGCTGTTCACAGCATCAGGATCGTCACGAATGGAAGCAACGTGTCCAGAGGATGGCTCTCCCGTCGGAGTCGCTGCCACTGCCGGTGGGGTCGTGCTCTCGGTAGTCGCTCCACTCGCTGGCACCTGGCGGACCGGAAGCTTCTCGCCCAGTGAGGCCTCCACGAGCGTCTGCAGCTGCGGCGACAGTACGCTGAGCAACGTCTTGCGCTCCATGATGATGGTGTCGGGTCTCCGGTCCTGGAAAATGCATGCATATCTGATCCCATCCATTTATCAGAAGTATCAGGCGTTTCTCAGCGCGCTCTACTGAGGCACTCTCCAGTAATGTCTTTCATGCGCTTATGTTGCAGCAAGGCAAAGGCGAGGTTCAACTTGTGGCAGCAGTCAATGTGGATCTTTTTCGAAGCTGTTTCAGCCAATCCCTGCGCACTATACGTTCGTCCACAGCACCTGCCGTCTCATCAGTCTCAGCCCAACTGCAACATGAGTGACGGCGGGGTGATTGCGCGTCGCCGCGTCACGGCGCGGGATCATCTCATCCGCGAAAAATCGCCACACCATGAGCTCCTTCCGCTTCCGCATCTCGAACGCCCGGCAGATCGTGCAGGTCTGCCGCGACCGCGAGCGCTTCAAGGCCGGGCGCGCCCAGGGCGAGGTCGCGGTCGTCGAGCACGGCTCGCTGGTCGTGGGCCACGACGGGCTCATCGCGGCCGTGGGCACGGACGCCGAGGTCGACGCGTGGCTGCGCGCGCAGCCGGCGCCCGTGGCCATCGACCAGGAGATCGACGGCGCCGAGTTTTGCGTGTTGCCCGGGCTCGTGGACGGCCACACGCACCCCGTGTGGAGCGGCAACCGCGTCAACGAGTTTGCGATGAAGCTCGCGGGCGCGACCTACATGGACGTCCATGCCATGGGCGGCGGCATCAACTTTTCCGTCCGCGCGACGCGCGCGAGCAGCCACGCCGAGCTCGCGCAGCTGCTCCAGGAGCGGCTCGACCGCATGCTGCGCGCCGGCACGACGCTGATCGAGGCCAAGAGCGGCTACGGGCTCGAGACCGAGACCGAGATCAAGATGCTGCGCGTGCTCCACGAGTCGACGCACCCGGTCGAGATCGTGGCCAACTACCTTGGCGCGCACTCGGTCCCGGACGGCCGCACGGCCGCCGAGGCGACCCAAGACGTGATCCAGCGCCAGATCCCGGCGGTCGTCCAGGCCAAGAAAGACGGGCTCATCTCACCCGAGTTCATGTACGCGAGCGCTTCTCGGACTCATGCTGATGATCGGAGGTTTCTCACGGTACTGCAGTGATGTGTTCTGTGAGAAAGGTGTGTTTGAGCGCGACGACAGCGAGAAGATCCTCGCGGCGGGCCGCGCCGCTGGGCTCAAGATCAACTTCCACGGGGACGAGCTCCACCCGATGCGGTCGGGCGTGCTCGCGGCTCAGCTCGACGCCCACGCGATCTCGCACTGCGAGATGCTGAGCGACGAGGACCTCGCGGCCATGGGCTCCCACGCGCCGCCGGTGTTTGCCGTGCTGCTGCCGACGACCAAGTACATTCTCAAGCTCCAGAACCCGCCGGCGCGCAAAATGATCGACCAGTTCGCGGTGCCCGTGGCGCTCGGGAGCGACTTCAACCCGAACGCGCACTGCCTGTCGATGGCGCTGACCATGAACATGGCCTGCGTGCTCTTCGGCATGACCATGAACGAGGCGCTCGTGGGCGCGACCATCAACGCCGCGGCGTCGATCCATCGGTCGGAGACCCACGGCAGCCTCGAGGTCGGCAAGCAGGCAGATCTCGTGTTGTTACGTGCGCCCCAGTGGGAGCACCTGATCTACGAGATGGCCGACCCGCCGATCGCCCACGTCGTCAAGAAGGGCCAGTTCTACCCCGCGATCTGAGCCTGCGCCATTTGTCGATGGAGAGTCCCGTGTGGTAATGACGAGAGAAAGAAAAAAAGAATATTGAGCGTTTGATCTCAGTGTGTCGTGGTGGTGCGACGCGAGCCGTTCACTGCGTGGGCGGCTGGTACGTGTTCTTCTCGTTCCACTCGTCCATTTTCTTCTCGATGAACGCGATGACCTTGGGGTCGGGCACGATAAATAGGTGGGTCTCGTCCAGGTCCTCAATCACGAAGCGGTGCTGCCGTGCCATAAAACTATCTATCAGTCTTCTCTGTGTCTCCCCTTCACTGACGAGCGGAGGCTCGTGCGCACCTGCACGGCCGTCTCGTTGAGGTGGAGCAGGTACTGCTTCGTCGCCGGGTCGCTGGAGAGACACCACCATCATATCCACCAGTCCGTTAGCCATAACGTTTCGCCTCCGCGCCAAAGACCACCCGCCACGGGGGAGGGAACAGCGTCCTCCGAACTCTACCATTTGACCAGCACGCCCTTGTTCGCGGTCGGCATTGTCGCTTGTCCCCAACAAGAAACCCAAAGCCTCGCCATGGGAACGCCACTCCCACTAAGTTCGATTTCGCATCCACGATATTGGTGTTAGCCTCTCTACATTAGATTAGCATTAGCATACGAAGTGGCCCACGTTCTCCGGTGGTCCATTTCCGCGCATGCTCCGTCGCTTCGACGCGCGTGTTCTTCGCGCAGCTCTCGGCGTCGCGCCACGACTACGCTCCGCTACGGCCATGCAACTGCGCACGCGAAGCGGCAGCGCGACGGCGTCGCCCAAGGCCGGCACCGTCGCGCCACTCGACCGTGTGGCGACCGCGACCACGACCAAGCGCCGCCGCAAGGCCGCGGACCCCGCGACGGTCGCGATCAAAGAGGAAGCCCGCGCGACCGAGGCCGTGGCGGCCATCGCGACCACGCAGCGTCGCTCGCCACGCCAGCGCGTCAAACGCGAGCCTGACGAGATCAAAGCAGAGCCCACGGAGGAGACCCAGGCCACCGCCGAGGAGGTTGAGAACGACGACGACGGAACGCCGACCACAAAGTCGACCAAGAAGCGCCGTCTGCGCGTCGTGAAGCGCGGAGCTGACGGCAGACCCGAAAAATGGGAGGATGTGCTGCGCGGCATCCAGGAGATACGCGCGTCGCAGATCGCCGACGTCGACGTCGCCGGCGTCGAGGCCATGTTTGAGGACGGCAAGTTCGAGCCCCACGTCACGCGGTTCCACGTGCTCATCTCGGCCATGTTGAGCAGCCAGACCAAAGACCCGGTGAACGCGGCCGCGATGAAGCGGCTGATCGCTCGCGGCTTGACCGTGAGCGAGATGCTGGCGATCGACGAGGCCGAGCTCGCGCAGCTCATCCACCCCGTGGGCTTTTACAACAACAAGGCACGGTACATCAAGCAGGTCGCGCAGCTGCTGACTGACGCGGCCGCCGAGGCCAACGCCGCGGTCGTCGATATTCCTGATACGTTTGACGCGCTCGTGGCGCTGCCGGGCGTGGGCCCCAAGATGGCCCACCTCGTCATGAGCTGCGCGTGGGACAAGTACGTTTTTGGTTTTGTCGATTGGACCATGAGGACACTGATAATATCGCTCATTGTTGTGGATTATGATTAGTACCGTGGGCATTTGTGTGGACACGCACGTGCACCGCATCTCGAACCGCCTAGGATGGGTCAAGACGTGGAACAAGTTGAACCCCAAGTCCCAGGACCCGGAAAAGACCCGCAAGGAGCTCGAAGATTGGCTGCCGCGCGAGCACTGGGGGCCGATCAACGTCACGCTCGTGGGCTTTGGCCAAACTGTGTGCCTGCCGCGCGGCCCCAAGTGCAGCGAGTGCAAGATCAGCCATTTGTGTCCGTCGGCATTCAGTTCGGCCATCTAATGTTGGCTGTCCATGTGACTCAGCCGCGACTACTGGAACAATATCGAGTTGAAGCAAAGCATGGGGTTCTGATTAATCTGTTCATACTATGTCCTCTTTCTAACTCCCCCACCTCCTTCTCTGCTACGGTGACGAAGGCTCTGCAGCGCGTGTGGCAGATGGCTTCTTCGGCCGGATCACGCGAGCCTCGGCCGGAATCGTGTTGTGGAGCCCACGCGGCACCGGTCGGTCTTTGGGCAGCAAGCTCATCTTGATGTCCTGGAGGCGCTTGGTCGCCTCGGCGGCCTGCTTGGACTCAAGCACGCTCTGTACGTTCTTGTTGCGCTGTAGTAACCGCTTGTAATCGAGATTGCGCTGCTTGATGTGCTCCTTCCGGCGCCCGTCGATTCGCTTGAGCAGCGCCTGGAGCTCAGCCTGCTGCTGCTGCCGCAGCTTCGCCTCTTTGCGCGCAAACACAGCCTGGAACTCGTCATTCATGCGGGATCGCTCGTCCTCTTCCATCTCGTCCGCGACTTTTTTAATCTTTTGGGCCTCTTGGTAGCTTTTTTGCTGGGCGAGTCGATGCTGCCGACGGCGCCACTCGATCAGCTCCTTGGAGAACTTGGGCGGGCGCTCGAGAATCTCTTGTTGGAGCCGCTCTTGGAATTCGCGCAGGTCCTGGGTGTGCTTCTCCTGCATCTGCTTGACGTATGCGCGCGCCATGCGGTCGTACTCGTCCATGTACTGGTCCCACGCTCGGTTAAAGTCGTCCGCCTGCATGTTGTGCGCGATCTGGATGTCCTGCCGCTCGGCGACCTGCTTGGCTTTCAGCGACTTGGTCTGCCGCTTGAACTCTTGCTTGCGCAGTGCCTGGAGCTGTGTGTCCGCGCGTTGTGCCTCGAGGTAGTTGCCGTCTTCCTCGCACTTGGCGCGGTATTCTTCCAAAATGCCGATGAACTCCATTACTTTCGGGTCAGGACCGAGCCGGAACGGGTCATTTTCCTGCTCCGACCTTTGGAGACTGCGCTGCACGAGCGTGAGGAAGTCGTCAAAGCCGACTTCCTCGTGGTCCTTGGCGTAGTCATCCAGGTCGTTCAGGATATCTGCAGGTGGCATTCGTTCCATTAGCAGGTAATCATCAAACTCACTTCAATCCAGAGGAGCAAGGTACCTTCAGTGATATTACGCCCCAGCTTCTCGAGGACAGCCGGCAAATGTTCCGTCGAGATAAGCCCGTTGCCGCGTTCATCGTACACGTGAAAGACCGCTGTAACCAAAACTGCATTAGACGCCAACGATTCTCGCGGCGTGGGGAACGTCACAAACCTCGCAGCGCATTCACTTCCTCGGCTGACAGGTCCGCCGCACCGCCATCCGCCATGCTGCTACTCGTTCCGCGAGGGTGTGCTGCTGTCACCGTAACTCGAGTCACAAGTAGACCGCAGGTGCTGACGCTTCGCTGTATCGAGTCGCGGCCGGGTGATCCAGCGTCTCGCACTCTCGTCGGGGTCAGGTCTTGGCTGCTTGATGAGCTGCTGCTATTCCTGTCCAGTGGCACCTCGGTCAAACAGGATCAGCTTTTGTCTTCGATTCTGCGCCTCCACATCTTCTTTTAGAGCGCGATCATGGAGCCTAAAGCGAGTATCTTCAAACGTTTGCTCCACAGAGACATATATCTTCATTGAGTATCTGCATAGTTCTCTCCTGGCTTCAGCGGCATCTGAGCCATGTTGGATGCACTAATGACTGCTACCTCTCTCTCGGAGGTTACCTTCTCTGAATCTTTCCTGCCCGTGACCTTCGAGTGTATTTACATAGCCTCTTCGTCACCAGCGAGCGACTCGGGTTCGCCTTGTCCCGTGATCCACGGGTGCTGCAGGCATTGTTCAGCCGTAGCTCGCTTGGCCGGTTCATATCGGAGCATGGGCTCGAGAAAGCTCGCAAGGCTTGTCGCATCGTCGGACTGGAAGTGATACTTCTCCTTCAGTACCTGCTCGAGGTTCCAGTACTTGAGGTCGCGGATCCGCTTGAGCTCGCCCTTCCGGTTGAAAAACTCCTTGACATGCTTGCCCGTGGCGATAAAGTTCTTGGGCATACGGCCAAGCAGCTCCATCATCTGCGCCAAATGATCTTCGTCACGGTTGTAGTTGCGACCTTGCTTCGGGTCGAACAATAAGTCGCCCGTGAGTAGCTCGAACACGAAGCAAGCCATCGACCAGACGTCGGCCGACGTGTCGTACTTTTTCCCGAGGATGACCTCCGGACTGCGGTACTGGCGCGTCTGGATGTCGTCTGTAAAGTGCTTGTAGGTCCAGCAGGCGTTGCCAAGGTCGCACACCTTGCCACGCATGCCGAACATGTCGAACGACGGAGCACGTCGCAGCGCGTCGAAATAATGCTGCCACGGAGCCAGCCGCTCAGTGAGGGGACGCACTGGAGCCAACGCGATTCCCGTGGGCAGTGGCACGCCTTGAAGCACGAGATCGGCAGGCTTGTTACCTTCAGGTACACAAGGCAGCGCAAATCCCGGCAACGATAAACACGAGTCTGACGCAACGCCAACAAAAGCGACATCGCGGAATAATTTCTCGATGAAGTCTGCACGCAAACATAGAGAATGGGTGAGAACCTGACAATTTTACTTGCCGCCCCCACCAATGAAAATGCCAGCGACGTACCAAACACGGGCTCCGCATAACGCGCATCAAACTCGAGACGCCATATTTTGTAGACTGGCGTCCGTTTGGATCCGTTGGACGCTGTTGAAGATGACGAAACGGCAGCGCCAATCGCACGAGTATGTTCCTGGACTGACGACACGAAGGCGTCATCCACGCGGTCGAAGTACCGCAGCACGAATGACGTCTTCTGCTGGGACTGCGCGATATCTAGCAACGGCTCCACATCGATCGTGAATTCGGCTTCCTTGCGTCGAGCACCAGAAATGCGCCGAGGGGGCAGCACAACCATGACGCGCGTCGCGTGCTCCGATGGGATATCGATCCAGTCATCCTCCTCGTCCTCGCTTGGCGTAGTCACTGGTCCCTCAGTCTCAATCGTCGTGGCGTCTGTGCCATCCACCACAAAGTTGGACAAAAACACCGAGTCAACCATGGTCTTGGATTCGGTCTCGGGCTCTTCGTCGCCACCACTCAGCGTGAGCGCCGTCAGTTCGTTCACGATCACGTCCTGATCTCGCTCTTTCGCCCGTTTTTCATCCGTGCCGCTGGCTGCAGGCGTCGACCCGCTTTCCTCGTCGTCGTCAACGACGTCCCCACCGTCTTCTTTGTCACCTTGCTTCTTCTGCTCGCGTTGGCGCTTCTTTTTCTGCTTGCGCTTGAGCTTTTTCTTGTCTTCCTTGGAGAGGGCAGACAGATCCGCGTCACCCGCCGACGCCTTCGGCACTACCGCCACGTTGGAGCGCTTCGTGCTGCTGCCATTGGTACCAAGCAGCTCGCGCGCACGGTCGCGGCGCGCCTTCCAGAACAGCGAGCGCCGCAGCCGCGGGAGCCGCGGGATACGGTGCGAGAGCAGCACGTTCTCGGGTTTGAGGTCCGTGTGGATGATCTGGCACTTGGCGTGGAGAAACGCGAGCGCCTCAAACATGTCCCGTGTGAGTGCCTTGACCAGCGGCATGGGCACGCCTCGGTAGTTGTAGTGCTTGATCAGCGTCAGCAAGTTGTCGCCCAGCATCTCAAACACCATGCACACGTCTACAAATACACACAAGTCAGTTCCGAGACATTATTGACACCCACATTGGTCACGTACGCAGTCCGTTGGGGCCATTCACTTCGAACGAGTCGACGAGCTTGACCACGCGGATGTCGTCCAGGTGGTGCCGGCGCGCGGCCTTCACGGTACACTCAAGCAGCTCAATCTCGTCCTGCGCGGCCTCGCGGTAGTGGCGTCCGCTCTTTTGCACTTTCATCGCGACCAACGCGCCGGTCTCGCGGTCGCGGCACTTCCACACAGTCGAAAAGTGGCCCCACCCGAGCTTCTCGAGCACTTCAAAGCGCGCGTTGTACACGTCGCCGACGCGCACACGGTGGTACCCGCCCGGCTTGTAGCTGCTTTCTTCTTCTTCTTCGCTTTCGGACGAAAAGTCGTTCGCGTCGTCCGGCTCGTCGCTGAGCTGCGAGTCGCCGTCGTCCTCAGCCGCGCTGCCATATGCAGCGCCATTCGCGTACAGCGCGTCATCAGTGCCATTGACAGACCCGTCACGGTCGTGGTAGTCCGCGAGGCTGCCGGAGAGCAGGCTGCGCTCGCTGTGGGCCGACTCGCCGTCCATTGAGTCGCCCTTGGGGATCGCGTTCCGCGCGAACGACGCGTCGGCCACGACGGCCGCCGACGCCACGGCCTTCTTCTTTGGCTTCCGCTTCTTCTTCTTCTTCTTGGCGGCGGCGTCGGAGCCGTTCGCGTCGCCAGGTACCTCCAGACCCAGGAGATCACGGTCCGCCTTGGTGGCATCTTCCGAGCCGGCTAGTGGCGCCCACAGAGAAGTGTTAGAGACCAAAGAACCACCAGCAGGAAGAGGCGATCGCAAACTTGACGGTGCGCTATCCAAGGTAGCGCGATCGAGACTCCACGTACGCGTTTGGGGCCCTGGAAGACCGCGCGCGGAATCGCTTGACGGCCGCGAGCGATCCATGTTGGTTCAAAATCCCCAAGTCACATGTTTTTTTTTGGTTTTTCGGTCCACCCACCAACAAACCCGGCCTGTGTGTTTTGACTTCGTTGGCTTTCCGTCTTTTTGCCGGAGGGTCCACTGGAACAGTTCTTTTTAGCCAATCACAATTGATAATGTGATATGATTTTTATTTTCAATCAATCACATGCCGTTTTTGAAATGTACCAGCTATGTGTTTGACTAGGTGGTACAAAAGGGGCACATTGTACTATTTTATCGGTACAGTGTACCAGAGCACATCGCGATGCGTCAGACTGCCCGTTCTGTCCACCCGCGAGGTGACGTCCATCTCCGAGTCAGATGGGGTCCCGCCAGCTGCAGGCTCACTTTCAATCTGATGATGCCGGTGGGTGAACTAACTTGCAGGGAAATTCGAGGGGAAGGGCGGCGATGGGTAACACCGTCATCACAGTGGGAATGATCCGCCGAAGGGTGCCACGTCGGCTGACCGCCGTGTACCACTCGGCCCACCCAGCTCCATGCCACAGTTGGGGTAGCACGAAACTGCAACTGCAACCTCGCCGACTTCTGGAGCTCGTGGCGCCGCGATGGGCGGCTACGCGCCTCGTGTTTTTGATTCAAGAGCCACGTTCGTGCGCGCTCGCCAACGGTCGACAGAGGCACCAGGAGGAGAGCTTGCGTTTAGAATATGAAGCGAGCATGTTCGGGAAGATGGTTGGTGCCATGGAAGTGCGCTTGGATGTGGACATGTGTCATCACCATTGTATTAGTACGTATTGATCAAGTAAAGTTTAGTTGTTAATGCCGAGGTGGTTGAGGTATTTGAATCGGAGATGGTGGGCAGACCGCGCGCGCGGGGTTACCTTGATCTGAGTCGCGATCGGACAGAGAGCCAACATAGGCGGGCTAGAGACCGGGCTCGCGGTCGGTGAGCGCTGCTGCACAGGCGACGCACGCGCGACGGCCTTGGCAGCCTCTGCTGCCTTGGCGGCGCGGGCACGTAGCTGGGCCTCGAGGGCACGTTGGCGCGCCTCTTCCATGGCCATGGCCTCGTTCTCGAGCGCCTCCAGGCGGGCCTGCTCCTCGTACTCGCGCTCCATCTCATCGTACACTTCGTCGAGGTTGCGCTCGACCATCGTGATGAACTCGTGGCGTGTGTGCCACATGCAGTCTCGCTGCCGCTTCGAGTAGTCCTTGTGAAGTGGGATGTAGAAGAGCTCGGCCTCTTCGTTGAACCGGATGCCCTTCCGCCGCGGCGAGAGCGAGCTGCTGTCGGTCGCGGTCGTCGACTCCGAGTCGGACGTAGCGCTGCTGTCCTTGTCGTCGTCGGATGCGTACCAGCTCGCGATGATCTGGAAGATCGACTTGGACTCGCCCTTCTTGGCGCGCGCGTCGTTGAGCTGCACCTTCATGCCGACGTGGCGCTCGCGGCGCTTGCCCGTGTTGCGCTCGAGGTCGCGGCGCGACGTGCTCAGTCCGAGCTGCTTCCAGTACTGCTGTCGGATGGCCATCGAGTCGCGCCGCAGCGTGGGCGCCGTGAGCGGCGGCCGCGAGACGTCGCTGCCGGTCGCGATCTGGCTCGTCGTGAATCGTCGCGGCTTGGGCGTGAGCTGGCTCGTGGGCGACGGCAGGCACTCGGCGTCGGGGCAGTGCGTGTCCTTCTTCATCTGGCGCACCGACCGCCGCCGGCGCTTGGCGTCCTCAAGCGCCATGTCGTCGCGCGGACACACGGGCAGCAGCGACATGGGCTTGACGAGGGGCGCGAGGTCGCGGTCGCCGGCGAACGCGCGCACGACGTCGTCGTCGTCGAGGTCCAGGTCGTCGCTGCTGCTGGCGTCGCTGTCGTCCACGGGCGTGCTCGCGCTGCTGCTGCTGCTTCGCGTCGTCGTCTTGCGCTCGAGCGCGCGCAGATCCAGCGGCGGCGGCAGATCCGCAAGGGTCGCCTTGGCCGGCGGCGACTGCGCGGCCGCCGCCTGCGCGCTGCGCTCGAAGGCCGTGGCCGTCGCGCGTTCCATCATGGTCGAGCGGAGGGAGGCAAAGGAGGCGGGCGTTCTGCCGTTGCACGGCGCAGAGGTCAATCGATCGTCGGTCGGAAGTGGCGCACAATCGCAGAGCGCGACTTGCGACGTTCCAGCGATTTTGTGTTCTGAGCAGCCGGCCGATCGGTGCTGGGTCTGTGTTGGTGTGGTGGGCGGAACGAGAGAAAACGAGTCTCTCTCTTCGTTCGGTCTGGATGTTGGCGCCGGTTGGTGCGTGGCCCGGCTGTGCGCGCTGCGCCACTCGGCCGCTCTCCAACAGCAGAACCCACAGAGAACGCCAGAACACCAGCAGAAAAAACCACGCGCGACGCAGCGAAGGGGCGGGGTACGCGTACCCTCGGACCGAAAATCCACCAATCAAGGATGAGAGATCCCCCCGATGTACCGGCAGTACCCATCCCCCCAAAGTCGAAGTTGGGAAAAGGCCTTGCCCCTCGCCAGCGGAACGCCAATAAAGCGGCGCGAGCGGGGCGTCGATGCGGCGCGCGTCATGGCGACCGCCAACGGTCCACGGAGCTCGAACGAACGGGCTTTTTGCGACGAGTAGATCCGATGGCCCGAGTTCTATTTTTCGCCTCGGGAATCGTGGAATTGGCGTCCGCAACGCGCGATGAACCCGGGCAAACCCACTTGCCAATCATGGACGCGCGCGGGTCCGTGTCCATCGTGCCGCCCGCGGGGGTGCCGCCCCGCGCCAAGTCGCTGCGTCAGCAACGCGCGTCCAACGGCGCGACTGTGATCAAGGCCTATGTGCAGCAGTCTGAACAGCGCCGCGAGCAGTCCAAGTTCCACGCGGCGAGAGGCACGCGGCCCGAGGAGTCGACAGCGTTTGTCTCTCCACGCTCAACGAGCAGTCGGGATGAACGCATTGAGGAAACCCACACATGCGCGCTGTCGCCACGTGGATCGACAGCGGATGTGGTTTACAGCGTCCGAACAAATGACAACCAATTACACCATGACGAGGGGGGCGAGGATGCCCACGCGCTGGATGCACTGTTCTCCGAGCGTCGTATGCGCCGCTCGCGACGGCCATCAGTTTCCTCACAAGGTCGACAGCCATTGATGCATACTGGCGGACCGTTTGGGCACTCGGGAGCGGACCATGCTAGTAGCAGCCACGCTGCTGTAAAGCCGATCCTACGTCGCCGGCTCCAAATGGAAACTGTTTCGGCCAGTCTGCACGCTGCAAACGGCCCGCCGTCGGGAATCAATCACCACGCGCCTGGCTCGCGCCCGGCCACGACAGCGTTGGTGCCACATCACCCTCGTGCAAGGCATAACGTGGGAACCCAGGCTGCTTGGTGTGGATTTGTATGCGAATGATTTTCTGACTTTAGCGCTTTGTGTGAGGGTGGATGAGTATAGTTGGGTGCCAAACTTGATGCGCTGGCCAAGACATCCATGCTCAATCGCCGCAAGGTCGTGCTTGGTGGAGACGAAAAGGCCGTCAAGAACCTCGCACGCAATCTCTCTCCGCGCCACGCAAATGGTGGTACGGCATCTGGTCCAGGGATTGACCCACACCACAGTAGTCGAGATGCCCCTGAGTCCGAGGCGGAGGCCCGCGTCATGACTGCGTTCCGGCAAAGTGCGCAACTCTTGCCATTATTACCGTGAACGATGAGCTGGTATACTGATATCTGCTATGGTCGTAGTCGTTCGGCTGTGGAGAGAACGCAAGCGCAGGGCAGAGGCAGCCGCGTTGAACAAAATGAACGGTGGCAGCTCAAGCGGCGTCGCAACCGGAACCGGTCGCAACGGTAGCAAACTGCGCAAAGATCTCACGGCCCAGCAGTCGAACGTTGTGGGGATCATCAGTAAACGGCTCATCCGCGAGATCCCTGCGCTTAAATTCTTCGACGAAGAGACCGAGACACCGCCCAACGGCGCCACTGCTGTGGTTGGAGCGACACCCAAGCCACTTGCTAGTGGAATCACGGAGCGCTCCAAGCCACGCGGCGTGTGCTACACCCTTGATGCCTTTGGTTGTCGAAAGATTAAAATGCAGTCGTCGACGACGATTGCTGAACCAGCGAGACATCATTCGAGCAGTGCGCCGCCCTCACACAAACAGCAAAAAGTAGCGAAGGAAGAACTTACCCTCGAGAAGGCCATGCACCGCAGCCTCCACCGCAAGTGCGTTCGCAGAGTTCCACGCTGGTTTGTAATATCCTCAGATCACTAACGAGATGTACATTTGTGATTCACAGAATGGCGCGTCGTATCAAGTCACGACGTCAGTCTATTCTGCGTCTCGGGGATGAGTTTTCCAAGGCGCGTAACGAACTGGCGATGAAGTTGCGGTCGCAGCTAGGTAAATCCATCAAGCTTGCACGTGCTCGTATTCAGTACTTTGGCTGACCAGAACACGCGTGCTTGGTTCTAGCTCTGCAACATGCGCAGATTGAAAAGATGTTCAGCAAGCGGATGACGCTATTGATGACAGACGATACGACACTACCATCGTACATGGCTCAAAAGGAGCTGCACTTGGCACGCGTGCGCTGTCGGAAGGCCAACGTACTCGAGAAGTGTGAGACACTACGTGTGCTCGGCCTGGTTCTCAAACACATTGAGGCGGCTGGAGATGCGAGTGGCATGGAAGTCTCGACAGGCGAACTGCATTTTTTGGATCTGTTTCGTTGCGTTGTCGAGGAGAACCAAGTACTCACCCCCATCATTTCCAACGCTATTCGACAGCACATGAGAGCTCAAGACCTGAAGCTACCATTGATAAAGGTTCGTGGAACGGTGCTCGGTGGGTCGCTCAATGGCTTTCCTCACAAATGTCTGAAAATGAAGGAACTCTTCAACACGCTCGATACGGAAATGCACAAACCCGATCCCATCCAATGATGAAACGCGATTTCATGCCACCATTAGATTCAACTTGAGTATGTGGAGAACAAATGGATTGGAAAAGAGAACAACCAATTGTCGATTCGGCAACAAAATCAAGTGGACTCCTGGGTCCGAGGCGACAGCGGTCGCTGTCTCAAATCCTGAGCAGTTGATTGCGACGCACCCTTCAGTGATGCAGCATCCAGGTCGGGCGTTTTGAGTTCGGCCGAGTCATCTGGGAGAAGGCCGTTGCGCTCCTCTTCCTGTCGCTCGCGGTGGTGGCGCACAACGACGACGAGGACAGCTACAATAGAGGCAAACGCGGCTGCAACGCTGCCAACCACGATATACCATACGCTTGGATCCAACGTCGAGAGGCTGTGGGTCTCGCTCTCCGCAAGTAAATTGGTGTCTGCCTGGAGATAAACACCATTGCATGTTCCGTTCTTTTGGTTGCGAGTCTGGATGGAGTAGCAGTTTTCGATCTTCTTGTTGGAAATCGACGAGCACAGATCTGACGTGCCTGTCGTGGCACTGAAGAGGAATGTACCGGCCTCCATATCCTGTGCGCGAGAGCCATCGACGACGAAGTGGTATTCTGTCGAACTCTCTTTCCATCCCACCACGAGTCGGCCGCACTGCACGGCGCCACACTGCTGGAAGCGACGCACGACCGCGCAATCCGCCGACTTGCACTGGTTTGCGTCATTGAAGTAGACCCAGTCCGAATCCAGATTCACTTTTGTTTGGGCTGAAAGCATGTCATGGGTTAGACATCAAAAAGAACCCCCCTGGCAAAAGCGGAGAGTTTTGGCAACGTACTCGTCAGCGACTGTGAAGTAGCACACGTTTCAAAGCGCTGCTGGAGGGCCGTGTCGCCGATGCAGCGCTTGCGGCTCCGCGCCTGGAAAATGTTCTGGCAACCCAGCAGCATGCTCACGCAGTGCTTGCCGTCCACGCATGTGCAGTCGCTGTCCGTGCAAAACACATCGTCGAACTGGATCTGGCCCGCGGCGTTGCACACGGCGAGCGCCTGCTCGGCCGGCGTCGCTGCCCCCGAGCGCAGCTCGGTCTTGACGCTACTGGCCGCCTGGACGCTGGTCTCGTCCTGCGCCATCGCCGTCTGGGCAGAGCAGTTCCACGCCGTGTAGCGGCACGAGGAACACTCGGCGGCGGTCCCCGGGAACACGCTCGACGTCGCGACCGCTGCCATCGCGATAAGCGTATAAGCTGCGCGCATGGTTCTGGTGGTGGGAGTGGAAAGAGATGAGAGAGAGAGAGAGAACGAAAAAGCCCTCGTGGGTTTGGCTTGTGTCGGCCAGTGTGTGTGTGTGTGTGTGGAGGTCGCACTCAAACGTAGGTCTGCGCGGAATGAAGAGCCTCGGGATGGCGTTGGCCTTTGTCGTCTGCCCTTCTCTCAGTCGTGTCACACAGCGAGCGCTGATCAGGAAAGGAAACAACCGGAACCGTCTTCTAAAATGACCCTGAACAGTGCGCTATCGAACTTAACGAAGGAATTGCTAAGTTCGCCTCGTGGGTTCCGTTTCGCGATTCTCCAGGAGCGCTGTTGGCGGTCAATCCAACATGAGTGCGGCGGCGGCCTTTCGGCGGCGCGATGTGAACGCGTCCGACGCCATCGCCGAGGTGCTCCACCCCAACATGGGATATAGGTCCGCTGCTCCGTCTGTCCGCTGAGTGCCATTCTGTAGGTGCCTAGAGACTGATTGTGGGGAACGCTTGTCTTTAGGGAGAAGTTACAACGCCGTGGCATTGAGCCCAAGGACTTCGAGCGCGCAAATCGCTTGCAGCTAAAAAAGCAGCAGGCCGAACAGCGGCGTCGCAAGCAAGCAGAGGTAGGACATGATACACTTGAGTGCGGACCTCAGCTTGGGTGGTTTAATTAACCAACGATGCGCAGGCCGCGGCACGACGTGAGGCGTTCAAGTTGTCCAAGTTCAAGTCCGTGCAACCACGAGTTTTCCAGGAAAAGGTGCGTTATGAAAGCCCCAGGGTGAATGCAATCACCGCACTATCTGACGCAGTTTTTGATGACCAGACTCGCGTTGATGAGGAAGAACCGCCGAAGCACCATGACTTTTTACGCCGCGGGACGTCTGCCTCCGCGCTCCTGAAAAAGAAAGCACCTGACGCAGTTAGCACAGGTCGGCCAGGAACGGGAATAGAGTCTGCTCGTGGAACTGCTGGGGACAGCGAGCCAAAGCCATGGGCTGAGAGGCAAAAGAAGCGACCACAAGTGAAGCCACCGCTACCTTCGCGGCAGGAACTTGACGCTTTGAGTGAGCAGCTTGCCAAGCTCGTACGTGACCCATACCTAGGTTTCTTGGGCGTGCTGTTAAGCAACGCTCACAGTTTGGAATGTTCTCGCAGCACCACAAAGACAAACCCGACTTCGTGACGACCAACGCGTGGGAGGTGATAAAGGCAACACCGTCGCGACCACAGGAAGATGATGGTGGTAGCCGCATCAAGCACGGCTCTTTTGGACGCATCCCTGAGTATCTCATGCAGCGCAAAGAGGAATGGGCGCGTGAAGAAGAAGAGCGGCGACGGAACCTGCCTGATCCCGATTGCCCACCCGGAATGGTGCGGCTCAATGAAGACGAGCGTGTCCATACGCTAGATGTGCTGAAGAAGAGTCTCGAGGAAGCACAGCATCAAATTAGCCGGTTACCACTACGGACCGAAACGCTACGTCAGATAAGACGGAAGGATGAACTGCTCGCCCGTGTCCAAGAAATCGAAGACGCGATTCAAGTGTTCAGCAAGGTGAAAGTGTACGTCGCCCGACAAGAAAATGTGGAATCGCCCAGCAAAGAAACAGAGCGTCATCCTGCCACAGCATATCGACGCTTTCGGCGGCCCAGCCAGAGTAATGCGAGCGCAGCGTAGATGACAGAGCCATCAAACTCACATATACTGCAGCTTCTCTTCACATCCCATTATGTTGCTACAAATGCCTCTCACTGTTCAATGAGCGTCGAGAAGAAGGCCTTGACATCGTCGGCGTCAAGTGCATCAAATGTCTCTTCATCGATGGGGTCCTTCTTACTCGCCTTCAGTTTGAGATTGTAGCGGTGCCATTCCGAGCGGAAATGCTCGCGGTAGCGCTGCACATCGTCTCCGAAGTCACCACCGCATGTACTGCACTGCTTCCCCTTCTTGGCACCACCAGCAGCAGCCGCCTGAGAGGTTGCAGCTGGCTTACCCGTAGCGGCCGGGGCAGCCTGCTCCGATGTGACGCCCAGGCGTCCAATCTTCTGCGTGATCTCGTCATCGATGCTGTGCTCTCCCTCACGGTGAAAGTTCAGATCGATCACTTCCAGCGACCCCGTGCCTTGCGAATGCTCCTGAAGCAGCGACTCCACAACACGGTAGGAGCCCGGTGCGATCAGCATGACGATGCGCGCAGGCTCACCCCACGTTTCTTGTTCGACCTCGGCGTCTTCCTTGAGCAACGCGGCCTTGATTTTCTTGGCCGCAGCCGGCGGGGCAGTGATCATAATCTTCATTTTCGCGCGCGCGATCGGAAGGTGGGCCTGGAGGCGCTTGATCACCTCCAGCGCCTGCTGCTTCGCGCTGCGGTTGGGAATCACGGCGTAGTGCATCTCCTTCATGGCGCGCTCAATCACGCTAAACTGTCATATTAGGAGCAACACTGACGTTAGTCATGGACACTTGTCAAAGATTTGCCACGGGGGGTCGCTACAGTACCGGATACGGCCGATTCGAGTCCGGGTTGACGCACTTGTCCGCAACGATCGTCGCGATATCCTTGTACATGCTGCCCACAAACGCACACATGGCAACCTAAGTCAGTTCCGAGAACCCAGAAGCGCGAGAACGCATCACGAGACACACTTTTCCACCTGCGCCTTGCGCTCGCCCTCCGACACTTGCAGCTCGCCCTGCTCGAGGATGACGCGGCAGGCCTCTTCCTCGTCCTTGACGCCAAAGGCCTTAGACCAGTCATTGAACTTGGCGAACTTGCCCTTGGACACGTTCTCGTAGACCTTGGCGATCTGGAGCACTTCGTTGATGTCCTCTTCGACGCCGTTGCGCCAGTTCTGGACCTTGTTCTTGTAGCACGCGATCTCGAAGCGCTTTCCGTCCCGCTTGATGCGCACAGTCGCGACGTTCGTCATGAGCACTTTGCCCACGGGCTGAGAGATGCGCAGCGACATGGCGGAAGTATCTGGCGGTGCGTGGTGTGGGGCTGCTTCTCAAGTGTGATCCGAACCAACTTCGACGGCCGATGGCTGCAGCATTTCCGCCAATCGATCATCACATTCCCAGGGCCTTCTGTGCGGAATGAACAGACATATCAGCTTAGCCTGTGACCATCATTCGCAAGGACTAGAAGGAGCTAGCCCAATTTTGCCGACTTGGTAATGAGAGTGATAGTCTTGTTTCAGCGAATGAAGGTTGCGACTTGACTCATGTCACTCAAGTCCTGAGTGACATGCGACCATCACTCGATGGGTGCATCTCTTGGTTGGCGATTGTCGGGTTGTCACGGTGTCACATCGCGGTGGAAAGCCGGTTGGGGCATCAGATTCCCAGCGTGACCTCGCCGTTCTTTCGCAGCGCGCCAATCAAGACAGGGGGGCGGAAGGCGCTGCCATCCCCATCATCCCGCCTGCGTCGTGCGGTCGATGAGGAGGGGGCGCTGTCATTGCCTGTAGAACAGTTTCCTGGGTGGCAGAGGGTGCTCTGCTGGGCGAAGTGGGGCTCCGGCAACCTTCCCGCCTGCGGAAAGGGATTCCCAAAGGGCCAGTTGGGTCGGCGCAACGCGGATTTCTTGAGTGTATCCCACGCAACATGTGCACAGACCGCGTCGGGGTCGGGGAGTTACTGATATGAACTTCCGCATGGTCTCCGGCAGCGACGAGCGTGCTTTGCGAGAGAGAGAGAGAGAGATAAAGTAGATTTTCCGCACCACACGAGTTGATGTAGCGGACCCAGGTGGATGTTTCTTCCAAGATGCTTGGAGACAGGTGTGGAGTTACTCTTGGGTGTTGATCCTGCCTTGGGTCAACCGGCGGGGCGGGCAGGTGAGAAAATTCACGCGCCCAAGGGACACGACGACTTATCATCAAACAGCAAACAGCATGTCCCGCCACGCACCAAGTGCAAGGTCACGGAAGAGGAAAGCGGACGCGTGTTCCTCTTGGCGTCGAGAGCGTCGCGTATTCTGCGACGGGAATCCACTGGCGACCTTTCAAAGTGGCTCATGACGCATGTCGCTCGGCCAATCACCACCTTTCCACTGCAAACAGACCAACATTCTGGACAGAACGTTTCAGTGGCGTTCTCTTCCAAAGTTTGGCCGGCCAAGAGGAATTTCTCGGCCACCCATGTTCCGCCCCCCGAGTGGTGGTCTCGTGGAAAAAAAGCTTTTTGAACCGAGTGACTGGTGTGCGACATCAGGTTCTTTGAAGAACCCGAACCCTTCAACAACTCAAAAGGATTTTCCGCGGTTGTGCCGTTGTGGTGGGTCCACGCTTTCCATCGGCAGGCATTGGTCACAGAGGGCCGGAGCCGCCTCTCTCGCTCGCACCACCCAGGGCCGCCAAAAAACCAGTGCGGCCAAGAATCACCGGCTCTTCTCTCGCGCAGACCAACAATCCACAGTGTATCTGGTTGTGAGTCTGTCTCGTCGTGGGGCCGGGGGGCGTGCCGTCGTTTGTTGGTTCGTTGGCGCCATGACCCGCCCGACTCTCCTCCAGTTCAGTTTCCAACTGCACGCGCCGACGGCACTTGCCAGTCATTTCCGCGACGACCCTCCGCCCCCCACCGCTACACCCCCAAAAGCATGAGCTCCTGTGTGATGCCGGCGTCGCTCCCCGTCCCCACGCCCGTCGCGCGGCGCTCGCTGAAGCGTCCGCTCGCTTCCACCGAGGACGCCATGAGCATCGACCGCATCCTCAAGGCCCACAAGCGCTCGACCGTCGACTCGCCGCGTGCCATGGCTGCTCTCAGTGCCGTGCCGGCCGTCGCCAAGCAGTACGCGGCGTCGTGGCCGCAGATCACGACCGCCGAGACGGTCCAGAACGCCATCGCCTTCCTTCGCGACTCGCGCCAACACGCCCTCGTGCTGCTCACCCAGAACCAGTGGCACCGCGCGCTGAGCGTGCTCGACAAGGTCGAACGCGCCAACGATATTGTCGCGCGCCAGCGCCGCAAGGTCGTGCTCGAGCAGAGCAACGCCGCCAACGCGTTCCTCCAGTGCCTCGACAACGACTTCCACTGCGCGAAGCCGACGCGCAAGGTGCGCTTCCACGACGAAGTCCAGGTCGCGGCTGCCGTGGACGCCGACCGCTCGCCCGTCAAGGTGCCTGGCTTTGTCAAGGAAGAGATCCTCATCCTGCGTGCCTCGCGCCCCATCCCGAAGGAGAACTACTCGGAGTTTTGGAACTAAATTTCGACGCCCACCGACGCGTTGTAGTGTACAGTAATAGCCGTCTATTTAACATGTCTCCTGCGCCATTCGGCACCCCCATGATCGAACGGCCTTATCCACCTTATTCCGTGCCTCAAGCCCAATCTTATTCATGAGACTGCGAGCGCTCACCGACCAGCCACGATGGTCTTGTGTCGGAGAGATGGCGGAAGTTGCGTCAAGATGAGCTCGCCAATTTCGGCGGCCGCGTAGCGTGCAGACGAATGCACCAGCACGAGCGACTCGATATTCGCGAACAAGTCGGCGTGCTCGATCAACTGGAAAGAAAGCGGCCACAGTGGATTCATCCATATCAGAACCGTGCGTAATGACCAAGTAATGGTGGTCCATGCTGATATGCCGGTAAACGAGCTGGGCATACCTGATGGAGGTGGATGTGGCCACGTGACACAGCGTCGGCCGGCGACTTGTGAGCATCAACATACGTGGCCTTCCATGGCACGGGAATTTTTTTTTGTGAGATCAGAATTCCAGCGCGTATCACAGAAGAATTTCGGCATGGAAGAAGAACAGAGACCACTGACCTCGGTGACGAGCGCTTTGACACGCAGTAAATCACTGAACCCACGCTCTGCGGCGTGCGTGAATACATCGATCGTAGTGTCGCCCGTGTACGCGATCGCTGGGGCCATATCAAGCTCCGTCACACTCTCGCCGGCCTTGCGTAGCGCCGCGATTTCCTTGGTGTCGCGTCCCACAAGATCGCTACGCAGCTTGTTTCGCTTGGCGTATAGTATGTAGCCTAGACTCGGCACGCGGTGGCACGTGGGGAATGCGCGGACTGCCCATTTGGAATCGATGTGAATCTCCTCGTGTGGTTGCACCGGAACGATTGAGGCGGGGATGGCGTCCTGTACATCCAAAGTGAGCCTATCACATCCAGAGTCGTGGGGACTGCACAGCCTCTTGCTCATTACCTCTTGCATGGCTGAGAAGCTGTCCATGATGGACTGGATGTGCGGGACAAGGTGTGCTGGCGCATAGTACTTGGCTGGCGCCATTTTCTGGAGCGCGCGGCGCCCAGCATGGGCCGCGAGCGCGGCGATGTGGTCAATGTGGCCGTGTGTGATGAACACGTTCGACTTGCTCACAATGCGACCAAAGCAGCGGCCAATGTCGAACGCCACGTCCGCGGACTCCACGTAGCACGCGGACTCGACGCCCGCGACCGCGCGCACGTGGAGCACGAAGCCACCCGCGTGGACAGCGTGATCTCTCATACGGTATCTGCTGTGGGGGTGTTCCGAATCATCAGTCAAGCAACATTCCCTCGATATAACGACTAGCTGGCTCCAACATTGTGCCCACTCTCTCCGTATAGCACTATACAGTTGGTATACGGCTGAATGCAAAACCAGAGTGGTAGAGAGTGATGGTTGTCATGAGCTCCAAGAACGGGTCCGTGGTTGGTATTCTTCCCGTTTGCATGCATGCAGCAGCTCAGCGCAGCACACCACTGGCCCAGCGACGCGCGCATGTGACAACGCAGCACTGTGCTGAAGACGCTGTACTCATCCACACTGTGTTTTCGCGACTCGTCCCCAGCTGCGAGCGGCTCCGCACTCGCAGATTGGAATTGGCTACACCGGTTTGGCCGTACCTTCTCGATCCACCGCCCAACATGGCTCCACTGGAACTGAAGCGCGTCGCGCTCGTCATCACTGTGCTCGTCTCGGATTTGCTGTTCACGGGACTCATTTTCGGCTGGGCACCGCTGTTGCTCATGCTTCAAGACGAACAGCAGTACGGCGAGCTGTGCGAGGCCCGCGGCGAACAGGCTCCTTGCGTAGTCCAAGAGAACAAGCTGAACCTCATGTTCGCGGCCGCGTCGGTTGCAGCAAACATTGGTGCACTCCCCATCGGCATGTTTCTCGATCGCTGTGGTCCGAAGATTGCCATCACCATCGCTGCTCTTCTCGAGGTTACAGGGCTCGTACTCATGGCACTCGCCAACTCTCAGGACTTCGACGTGTTCGTTCCGGCGTACGTACTACTTGCCTTCGGCGGGTCCGTGACCATGATGAGCTCCTTCCCAGCGAGTTTTCTCATTATCAAGTACCAAACAGCTATTCTCGCGGCCATCAGCTGCCTATTCGACGGTAGCAGCGCGGTCTTCCTCGTACTCTACTCGATTCGGTCCAACTACGGCTTTGAACGTCGCGAGCTCTTCCTGGCGCTGGCGGCTTGTGCTGTATTGTTGTACATCGTGCTGATTGCGCTTTGGCACATCAATGAAAGCGCACTCCTTGAAGACGAGGAACAAGTGGAGCCCGAGGAAGAACGTCATTTGCTCCCAGTGTTTGACCGCATCGAATCGGACGAATACGACGCGACCAGTGATGCTCGACGCATCCAGCGGCGGAAGACGAAAGACCTGGTGCTTGTCGATCAACCCTTCCGCAAGCAAGTGTTCACGTTTGAGTACGGATACATTCTCACGTTCGCGGTTGTTCAAGTATTGCGCGCGAACGTGTTCATTGGCACGACCAACAAGGTGCTGGAAAACTACGGCGATCAAGAGTTTGACTTCCTCTACACAAAAATTTTCAGCTTTGTACTGCCACTCGGCTTTCTGTTCGTGCCGGGCATCGACTATGTGGTCGAGAAGCGAGGTCTCAGCGTGTCGCTTGTTGTGACCAACTCGCTTGGAGTTGTCTACAATGCGATGCTGCTAGTGCCGAGCCTCTCACTCCAGTGCTTTACGTTCTTCATTTTCACGGGTTTCCGTGCGTTCCTGTACGCGGTTATGTCGGCATTCACGGCCAAGACGTTTGGTCTGAAGAACCTTGGGACGCTTTCAGGACTCATATTTACGGTGAGCTCGGTCGTGAGCCTGCTTGAGTACCCGGCCGTGACGCTCTCCAACTCTTACTTCGGCGGCGACCTGACGCTGGTGACCAGTGTTTGCTTATTGCTGTGCGTGCTACTTTTCCCATACACCGAGTGCTACCGTGCTTGCGAGCGTCGGCGTCTGGGTAAACTGCGCTTCCTCGACACGACATCGCGCATTGAGCCCGAGTTCAGCCCCGTCGGCCACGGTATGGCGTACTTGCGGTCACCGTACACGAAGAAATCCCCCGCGCGATTCTCTCGCTCACCAGCGGTCGCCACCGTCACCAAGTACACTGAATAGCCGTAGCCGTATCCAACCTAATATGAGAAGCACAATCGCTTCACGAGACGCTTTATTCTGTCGTCACCAAAATTGCATCCGCCCGAGTGGATATTTTGAACCCATATCCACTTTCCTCAAAGCCAATTTTTGAACCCATCCATGGGAATTCCCGAATTAAAATAATCTAATTCGGGACAATTCGGGACAGTTGCCTGGGCTCCGTTCGGGACCTCGTTAGAGCCAATAATGTGGCGGCCGCGATCCCCAACAACAACAGCAAGGGGGGGGAAGCCCACCCGGGTACATTCGCATCAGCCAAGGGAACCTTTTTGGGACCAGCAAGTGACAACACCATGGCGAGCCGATTTTGGGGCGGAGGCTCCTCGTCGGAGGATGAGAGCGATCGCTCGAGCGACTCGGAGGTCGAGATCTCGCACCAGCAGCAGGCCCGCGCGGCCTCGCGCTGGGCCGTCGAGTCGGACTCGGACAGCGACGACGACGTGCGCGTGGTCAAGTCGGCCAAGGACAAGGCCTTTGAGAACATTGAGAAGGCCTGCGTGGCGATCAAGAACCACATCAAGATCAACGACTGGACCAAGATCCTCGCCGAGTTCGATGCGCTCGCCAAGCACCTCGACAAGGCCAAGGCCGTGCTCCAGGCGCAGGGCAACCCGACGTTTTACGTGCGCACGATGGTGCAGCTCGAGGACTTCCTCAACGAAAAGGTCAAGAACAAGGCTGACCAGAAGAAGATGAGCAAGGAGAACAGCAAGGCGCTGATCCGCATGAAGGGCAAGCTCAAGAAACACCTCGAGGGCTCGCTCCAGGCCGAGGTGGACAAGTTCCGCGCGAACCCCGTCGAGAGCTCGGCCTCGGAGGCCTCGAGCGACGACGACTCGGATGACGACGACTCGGACGATGACGACTCGGACGACGACGACTCGGACGATGACGACTCGGATGACAAGTCGGCCTCGGAGAAGGACTCGGACGACGACTCGGACGACGACTCGGACGATGATGATGATGATGATGACTCGGATGATGATTCGTGGCCGAGCCAGTCGGACTCCTCGGATTCTTCTGACTCGGAGGACGATGGCAAGCTCAAGGGTCGTGCCCGCTGGCTTAAGCAGGCGCCGACGGAGGGCAAGAAGGCCGGTAAGGCCGACAAGCCGAAGAAGCCTCGCGCCGAGAAGGTGCGCCGCGACAGCGTCGACGTCAAGAAGCCCGTGGAGGAGGAGCTCAAGCTCTCGCACTCGCAGTTCGACCGTCGCATCAAGGAGATTGTCGCGCAGCGCGGCAAGAAGGGCACGGAACTCGCTGAGCAGCTCGCGACTCTGCGCAAGCTTGCCAACTACTCACGCCGCCTCGGTCCAGCCCGCCAGGTCATCGCCCACATGTACATTCTTGGTGCGCAGATGTTTGACGCGTCCAACAAGATCGACCGTGTGATGTCCGCGTCCAACTGGAAGTCGGCGCGCAACGATCTGTCGACGATTCTGTCGCTGCTCGAGAAGAACCCGGGCTTCACGCTCACGCCGCTGACGACGGAGGACCAGGCCGACATTGTACGTGCTGGTCGTGAAGGCGCCAGCGCCGCCGTGCTTGCTGCTGAGGCCGAAGAGGAGGATGCGTCGTTTGTCGACACGCTGCCGCAGGCTGGCGAGAAGGGAGCGATCAAGGTCTCGGGCGATCTTGCCGCCTTCGTCGAGCGTCTCTCGGAGGAGTACACCAAGAGCCTTCAGCAGACGGACCCGCACACGAGCGAGTACATTGGTCGTCTCTTTGACGAGGGCCTCTTGATTGACGTCGCGCACCGCGTCCAGAACTACTACGACCGCAAGCGCGACTACACGCGTGCCTCGACTGTTGCACTCATCCGTGCCGAGCTTATTTACTACAAGCACGAGTCGATCGCCAAGGCGCTCCACGAGTCGCAGGCCAAGCGCCGTGTGTACGGTGACCCGTCAATGCTTCACCCGGCTTGCAACAGCTCGGTCGCGAAGAAGACGCCCATTGCCGAGTACAACCCGGCGACTATGCACCCGGGTGCGCTCGCTGGCCAGCCCACGGTCACTGTCAAGCCCATTGACGCCGAGAAGGACCTCCGTGACGTGTGCTTGTTTGTGTTCCGCCACGCGGACAACCGCGCTAAGACGCGTGCTATGCTTTGCCGCATCTACCACCACGCGCTCCACGACCGTTTCCACGAAGCGCGTGACTTGTTGCTCATGTCGCACATCCAGGACAACATTCAGGACGCCGATGTGTCCACGCAGATCCTGTTCAACCGCATGATGGCACAGCTCGGTCTGTGCGCATTCCGTATCGGTCTCATCTGGGAGGCCCACGCCTGCCTCTCGGAGATCTGCACGGGCTCGCGCACCAAGGAGTTGCTCGCGCAGGGCATGCAGTCGTTCCGCTTCCAGGAGCGCGACCCGGAGCAGGAGCGTCTCGAGCGCCGCCGCCAGGTGCCGTACCACATGCACATCAACCTCGACTTGCTCGAGACGTGCCACCTCGTCGGCGCTATGCTCCTCGAAGTGCCGAACATGGTCAACACGCGTGTGTCGGACCGTAAGCGCGTCGTCTCGAAGGCTTTCCGCAAGCTTCTGGAGTTCCATGAGCGTCTCGTCTTCGAGGGCCCGCCGGAGAACCCGCGCGACCATGTTGTTGCTGCCGCGAAGGCGCTTGCGCAGGGTTCCTGGAAGAAGTGTGCCGAGTACATTCTTGGCCTTCCTGTGTGGGACCTCTTCCCGGGACCGAACGTCTCGGAGCGCGTCAAGGAAATGGTTCGCCAGAAGATCCAGGTCGAGGCCCTGCGCACGTACCTGCTCGCGTTCAGTGAGGAGTACGACTCGGTCTCGCTCGCGCGTCTCACGGAGATGTTTGAGCTTGACGCCACGACGGTCCACAGCGTGGTCTCCAAGATGATGATCAACGAGGAGCTCCAGGGTGCGTGGGACCAGTCGTCGCAGTCGATTGTGCTCCACAAGAACGGCCGCTCCAACCTCCACACGCTTGCGCTCCAGTACTCGGAGAAGCTTGCGACGATTGTCGAGAACAACGAGCGTATGATGGACTTGCGCTCGGGCTCGGCCAAGGACGACTGGAACAACCGTCGTGGCGACGGCAACCGCCGCAACCAGGGCGGCAACGACCGCGATGGGCGCCGCTTCCAGGGCAGTGGCGACCGCAACCGCCAGCAGGGCGGTGGCAACCGCGGACCGGGAAGCTTCCGTCCGCATGGCGGCCGTGGTGGTGAGGGCAGAAGAAACCCGGGCGCTGGTGGACGCGGTGGCGGCAAGCGCAACTAGGATTAGCAGCTATGCGCGCGTGTCGCCCATACGGCCACAATCTTGGCCCACAGCTTCTTTGTCCCCGCAGAGGCTGCTTGCATCGATCGTGAGGGGTTAGTATGAATAGGAAGCGGGAATCCGCAAACAAGGTTTGGTCTCGAGAAAGGACCCGTGTGATACATTGTCATTGTGGAAAACACTCGCGCACCTACCTAGTACTTGCCTAAACGTGGAGAACGAACGATCATCATGAACGGATCGAAGGCGTGTTCAAGTCTGGACACGCTGTGGTTTGCTTTTTTGGTTCTTGTTGCCGATCGACCAGCTCGGAAAGGGCTTTTTCATTCTGTGTCCGCAAACGGCGATTTCTTCACGGTCTAATCGCTATGGGCTTCGGTCCATCCACTTGCTCACTCACGCCTCTGCTACTACAGCAGCTGCGTCAGCTACGGGCTTGCTCTCGCCTCGGCCTCCATCGCCTCGACCTCGACCACGGCCTCGGCCTCGACCCCGGCCGCCTCGGCCCCGACCACGTCCGCCTCCGTTCTCTCGGTCACCGTCGTTGTTTTTGTCCTCGGTCGTCTCAGCCGCACGGTCCGCGGCTGTCTTGTTCGTGTCTGCATCATCACCTGGTGAGCGCTTCTTCCGTGGAGCGCGCTTCTTCGGCGCATCTTCTTTGGCCGCACCCGTCTCAGTGCTCTTCCGCACGGGCGAAATCGACGCAGCACGCGGTGCAGCGTCGCCGCCGGTGCTGCTCGATCTGCCTTCCTCTCCGCCACGGCCACCCGCCGCACCACGTCCTCGACCGCGACCGCGGCCACCACGACCTCCACGCTTGCTGTTGTTGCCACGAGCGGGCTTGGACTCCTTCGTATCTTCTGCCGAGACTTGCTTGTCCTCGTCGCGATCCGACGGTGGTGGACTTGCCACACTGGCCGACGTAGCCGCAGCCGCTGCCTTCTTGGGCTTGTCCTTTTTGGTCTTTTTATCCTTGGGCTGTCGCTTTGGCTTCTCCGGCAGATCCTTCTCGTCGATCTGAGGCGTCACGAGCTCGGCTGCGATCGGTGGCTGGTACCCGGGGTCGCTCGTGTCCAGCGGCTCGAGCGAGAGCGTGATCGTGATGCTGGGGAGCCGGCGCTTCTGCTCCACGCGGTCGAGCCCTTCCTCCAGGGGCTCGTAGACGTCGACCGTCTCGATCGAACCAATCTGAGTAACCTGGTGGAGCCCGACCACGCGGTGCTTGAGCACTTCGGCGACCGTCACGGCCTTGCTGATCGCGTAGCCCATGGCTTTGACCACGATCTTGGTCTCGTTCTTGTCCTACACACACGTCGTCAACCAAGCTCACTTCAACCCTGCGGTCCGCGTCACCGTTCCGTACCTGGAAGAGCCCGTTGGCGTACGCCACGTAGCTGCGCACGACACCCTGTTGGGTGATGCGGACTTCATTAGGCTCGGCCGGCGACGCTGCCGCCGCCGCGTCATCCTCCTTCTTCTCCACGCGCCGGTACTTGTCCATGGTTCGCCGCTTCGCGCTGAAAAATGGAAAGCGACGTTGGGGGTGTAAAAAGATATCCGAAAAGTAGCGCTATGAAGTGGCTCGTTAGGGTTGGTTTGGTTTGTTATTGTTACTTCAGAACTGCACATCCGGGACGGCAACTTCGACCCCGTCGCCCAAGTGGACCGTCACCACGGCACGCGGAGATGGCGACGGTGACGGCGCCGTGGTCGCGTCGCTGGCCGCGGGGCTCACCGGCGCCGGCGAATCGGTCTGGAGGAACAGACACAGCTGCTTGATCTTGGCGTCGCTCTCGCGCTTCTCGCGCATCACGAGCGAGTACTCTTCCTGGAGCTTGACGCTGTTGGCGCGCGTTTTGAGCAGCATCGCGCCGAGCTTGACCAGCTCCTGCTGCATCTTGGTCTCCTCGGCCGCGACGTACTCGGTCTCATCTAGGTTAGGTCGGCCAGTGTCAGTAGCAGCCACGAACGGTGACCCGTTGGTACACACCTCGCGTGGCCTGGAGCTCGCGGCGCGCGTCGTCGAGCGCCTTCTGGAGCCCGCGCACGGCCGACTCGTGGCCGCCGAGCTCGGCGAGCCGCCGCTGGGCGTTGATCTTTTCCTTGATGGCCTCGTCCTCGGACCGCGTGACCAGCTCCTCGTCGAGCGCGAGCTCTTTCATGCGCACGCGCTGCGTGCACGCGTCGATCGTCAGGTCCTCGATCGTGCGCTGGGCGTCGGCGATCTCCTGCCGCGTCGCGGCCAGCGCGCGCTGCGTGTCGACGACGTCGGCGCGCGCCGTTGCGAGCCGCAGCGTGTACTCGACGCGTAGCTGCCGGTCCATGGCGTTGTGGCGGTTGGGGTGGGGCGGGTTACATGTACCGACGTTGAAGTTACTCATCCTTATACCCGTGGGCGAAACGGTGGCCGTTGTCCCTCGAACCCGTCAGCGTCATCCGTCGACAGAAGGAAAACCGAAGGAAACGCCCCCGACCGGACGACGTGGGAAACCTGGCGATTGCACCCGCGCGTTGTCGGCTGGGGTTTCACGCCCTCGTGCTTCGGGGCGCTGCGTTCCGCCGTTGGGCACCTCACTCTCGAATCTGCCGCGTCAGCTAATAGCGAATACCCTCCACCGCGACATTCGTCACCATGAAGCTCTCCACATGGGTGCTGGCCACGACCATGGGCGCCATGGCGCTGCTCGCGCCGTCCACGGCCGCCGAGGGCTGCAAGTGCCGACGCACGATGAAGGGCCGCGAGCACTTGCACCCGAGCGTGGCGCTGGCGTCGGCGCTGTCGCTGAGTGAGCTCGACGAGATGCGCGCGCTGCCCACGCACTTGGACTGGTGCGAGCGCGGCTTTTGCGTGCCGTCGTGGAACCAGCACATCCCGCAGTACTGCGGCTCGTGCTTTGCGCACGGCGCCATGTCGAGCGCGCAGGACCGCATCAAGATCCTCAACGTCAAGCGCGGCTTCAAGGGCGCCGACGTCATGCTCGGCCGCCAGAGCTTCCTCAACTGTGCGCCGGGCCACGGTCTCTCGGAGGGCTGCGACGGCGGCGAGGCCGCCGACGTGTACGAGTTCATGAAGCGCTACGGGCTGCCGGACGAGTCGTGCCTGCCGTACAATGCGACGGACCACACCAAGTTTACAGCCACGAACGGCACGTGTCCGCCCGAGGGGTACTGCATGAAGTACGTGGGTGATCCCTGGCTTCTTTTTGTCTTGTTTCTTCGTGCGTCGTGTCTAATGGGGTCTTGCTTGGTGTGACTTGGGTAGCTGCATGTACACACCGCAGAGCCCCAGCAAGGCCTCGTGTTTCCCCGTGACCAAGATGGTGCGGTACCGCGCCAAGCGGTACGGCCATATCTCTGGCGAGTTTGCCATGATGAAGGAGCTGTTGAATGGCCCGATCACGTGCGGCATCGCGTGCAGCAATGGCTTCACGTACGACTACAAGGCCGGTATTTACGAGGACACGACGGGCTTCATGGACATTGACCACGACGTCGAAGTCGTGGGCTGGGGCGAGGAAGACGGCGTCAAGTACTGGCACGTGCGCAACTCGTGGGGCACCTACTGGGGCATGAACGGCTTCTTCAAGATCGTGCGCGGCAAGAACAACCTGGGCATCGAGGCCGACTGCGCGTTCGTCGAGCCGGACATCACCGACGAAGAGCTCGTGTGGGGCGAGACGAAGCCCGCGTACGGTGGCTCGATCTTCGGCATCGTGCCTTTTGATGAGAAAGAGGCGGACAAGCACCCGGTCCAGGACTCGACGAGCGACGTGACTGTACGCGACCCGACCACTGTAATGGCCGGCTCGCTGCAGTTGGACTCGGACTTGCGCGGCAACGATGCGGGCAGCGGCACCAGCGTGCTGGCCCACGCGACCCATGCTCTGTGGTTCTTTGTCGCAGGCTGCATGTGCACGGTACTGGCAGCGTTTGTCGTGTTCAAGGCACGCATGCGCCACTACGTTTACCGCTCCATCGACTAGAACTCGATTCTACAACGATACTCGTGTAAGGTAAAGAGTTCAAACTTATGTCGTCCATTCCACATGTATGAGCTTTCGAGAGAGTGTGAAAGGTATGGAAAATTAGAATTTCGCCTGGTTATCAAGACTTTGGTCCAACGGGCCGACTCGACTTTGCAACCTCCGCTTAGACGCGCGCCGCAACCTCAGCGACCTTGGCGAGACCCGCAGCGTTGAACGCGTCCACGGCGCCGCCGAGCGCATCAACAAGGCTCTGGAGCTCCTCCATCTCGATGGCGTCGCAAATGTCCTCGACCTTGGCGGCATCGAGCGCGCCCTCGGCGCCCTGCTCCTCAGCCGCGGTCATGAGCTCACGGAAGGCCTTCTTGACCTTACGGTGGAGCTTCTTCTGCTTCTCGCGGATGGCCTTGGCGTTCTGGCGGTCGGCCTTCTCCTTCTCCTCGGCCTCACGAACGGCGCGCTCAGCCTCCTCCTTGGCGCGGCGCTCGTCGTCGATGGCCTTCTGGATGGCCTCCTCCTTCTCGCGCTTGGCCTGCTCCTTCTTGTCCTTCTCGGCCTGCTTCACGCGGCGGATACGCGGGTCGTTGGCCATCGCGCGGTCCACGAGGTTCGCGAGACGACGGTACTCGTCCTTCTTCTTCTTCTTGGCGACGGCCTCGTTCTTCTTGGCCATCCAGCGCTTCTGGTCACGGTGCTCGGCGCTGTCAACGTCGTGCTCGAGGCCGTGCGAGAAGTCACGCCACGAGTCGAACTTGGCCCAGAAGTCGTAGAACGCGTAGACCTCGTCGATCGGGAGGTTGTCGTCGCCGAGCTGCGGCACGGGCTTCTTCTCAGAGAAACGCGCGTTCGCGAGGAAGACCGGTCCGTAGAGCTCGTAAAAGTCCTTGCCCTTGCCGTCCTTCTCGTTCTGCGCGATCTTCTCGGTGCCCGTGGGGATGAAGTCGTCAAAGTCGCACTGCGAGTCGTAGGCGCGCTTCTTGGCCGGGTCCATGAGCGTCTCGAAGGCCTTCTGCACGGCGAGGTAGTTGGGGTCGTTCTCGGTCTTGCCCGTCTTGTCCGGGTGGTGCTCGATGAGCACGCGGTGGTAGGCCTTCTTGATCTGCTCCTCCGTGACGTCAAAGCCAATGTCGGTCAGGCCGAGCTGCTGGTACATCGTGAGCTCGACAAAGTTCTTGCCCTTGATTGACTTGCGGTACTTCTTGAGGATCGCGGCCTCCTGCTTGCGCACCGACTCGCGGGCCTTCTCGTCCTCGTCGATCGACTCGCAGCTCGCCGAGCGGCCGCGCGTGATGTTCTTGACGCGGCGGTGGAACGCGCGGCCGCAGGGCTCGACGCGCTTGGTGGCCGGGTAACCACCGAGGCCGAGCACAACGGCCGACTCCTTCTTGAAGCTCACAGGGGGCACGGGCAACGCCAGCTCCGCCATGGTTGGGATCTCTTCTTGGTGCGGGGGATGGAAGACTGGCCAACGATGGATCCACACAAAGGGAAAGCAACGGAAAGAAACGGGTGGTTGCCCCCAAATGGTCCCTGGGGGGAGATTCATTCTAGGAAGAACGATGCGCCATCGTATTTCATAGAATTACACGCCCTAGAGTTGTTTCAGGACAGTCATCCGTTGGATCAGGACAGCCATCATTCCGATAAATGACACGCATTCGTGTTTATGCCCCGCGTGTGAAGCCGAGGTCATAAACGTGATTACCCTGGCGGACGAAGGAACACAATGGAAAGAGACGAATCACCAACGTCCCTCCACGCGACAAGTAGCCACTTCCCCACACACCCGACCGTCAAGCGGTAGCGCGCTATGGCGTCGTGCCATTCCCGAAATCCCATCCATCCAGCCACACTCCGACCACACTCTCTCGACCCACCCTCGACCATGTCGCTGGCCATGGACTACTTCTTCATCCCGACGATCCGCTTCGCGCGCTACTGCGCGGGCTTCAGCGGCAAGACCGCCCAGGTCGACGAGTTCGAGTGGAGCTACATGGAGCGCGAGGCCCAGTCGCCCGGCACGACCGAGCCCGTGGTGTTTGTCCACGGGTTCTCGTCCTGGAAGGAGTCGTGGACCAATCTCGCACGGCGCATCGACAAAAAGTACCAGGTGATCGTGCCCGACCTGCCCGGCCAGGGCGACACGACCCCTGCAGAACCCACGCTCAGTTACTCGCCCGAGGCCCAGGCTGAGCGGTTGCACCAGTTCCTGGAGACGACCATCCCGGCGGACCGCAAAGTCCACTTGGTCGGCTGCTCCATGGGCGGCATGCTCGCTGGCGTGTACTCGGCCAAGTACCCGGAGCGCGTGCGTTCTTTGACGATGATCTGCCCGGCGGGCATTACGATGCCCAAGAAAAGTGACGCCTATCGAATGCTCGACGACGAAGGCAGGAACCTCTTGCTGGCCAAGACGCCCGAGGAAATGGCCGAGATGTCGACATTCATCGGCTACAACCCGGTCACGCCGCCGCGCATCATCATGTCCATGATCGCAAAATATCGAGTACGTAACACTTTGCTCCATGATAGTGGTGAATGTGGTACTAACCTGTATATGCACGCGCAGGAGCCGAAGATGCCAGTGTTTGAAAAAATCTTTGAAGACTCCAAGACCAACCCGACAGTGCTCGAAGATCAGTTGCACCGCATCCAAGCCAAGTCGCTCATCTTTTGGGGCAAGAACGACCGCATCCTTGACGTCTCATCGCTTCCCATCCTCCAACAGAAGCTTGTGAATGTCCCGCAAAAGTTCTCGTTTGTATTTGACGAGTGCGGTCACACTGTGCAGCACGAAAAGGCTGCTGAATGCGCCAAGGCCATCAACCTCTTTCTGGACGGCGAGACGCCGCAGGTTTGAGATCATAACATATCCTATATACACACATACGAGAGGAATGGTCAACAGCGCCGTTGAATGGAAGCGAACGGAACGCGTAGCTTGGTTGATCTTAAATGTCAAAGCTTGCTTAGTCAAAGGACTCATCATTTTCGATTCGTCCACTACGGTCAGGCGCTTCAAGATGCTTGGTGATTACCCTTCGGCCCGCAGGCCAATCAGGAGAGGAAATGGCTACCCATCGCCCCTCCTCTCCCTCCCGATGTGCGTCCTGTTCAGAATTTGAGGCAGCAATCACTTTACAACGCTCCACCCACGTCGCACTCCCTCCTCAGCGCTTCACCCCCCCAGCATGTCGTTGCTCGTCGACTACCTCTTCGTTCCTGCGATGCACTTTGCTCGTTATTGCGTCGGTTATAGAGGCAAGACTGTCCGAGTTGACGAGTTCGAGTGGAGCTTCATGGAGCGCGAGGCTTCCACGCCGAGCTCAACCGTCCCCGTGGTGCTTTTACATGGCTTCAGCTCTTGGAAAGAATCTTTGACCGGTCTCGCGTGGCACATCGACAAAAAGCATCGAGTGATCGTGCCTGACCTACCAGGCCACGGCGAAACAACGCCGGCTGACCCGGGGATGAGCTTTACAGCCACGGACCAAGCTGACAGGCTCCACAGGTTCCTGGAAACGACCATCCCCCAGAACTGCAAGATCCACTTAGTTGGATGCTCCATGGGCGGTATGCTCGCCGGCGTCTACGCGGCCAAATACCCGGATCGAGTGTGGTCTTTGACATTGATGTGTCCGGCAGGCATCACGATGCCCAACAAAAGCGAGGTGTATCGCATGCTGGACGACGAAGAAAAGAACTTGCTGTTAGCCAAAACAGCGGATGACATGGCGGAACTGTCAGCGCTTGTCGCTTTCAAGCCCGCTACAATTCCGCGTGTCATCTTGTCGATGGTCGTGAAGCACCGAGTGGGTTATGCGACTTGGTATGGCATCTCAATTTATTTCGCTGGGACTGATACATAATCATCATTCTGGTAGGAGAAGTCGATGGCCGTGTTTGAGAAGATCTTCCAAGACTCCAAAACCGATCCAACAGTGCTCGAGGACCAGCTACACCGCATCCAGGCCAGGACGCTCATCTTCTGGGGCATGAACGACCGCATTCTTGACATCTCGTCGCTTCCTATCCTCGAGCAGAAGCTCGCAAACGTGCCCGAAAAGCAAACGGTCGTGTTCGATGAGTGTGGCCACACGGTCCAGAACGAGAAGTACGAGGAGTGCGCCAAGGCCATCAACCGCTTCCTGGAGAGTGAGACGTCTTGAACATGAGAGATATCACGCAGTGCTTTGTGAAGTTGTAGTACGCATAAATGGGGTTTATACCCCCTTAAACATGTTTTTCTCTTGAAACCGACCCCAAAACACGCACAAAGAATACAACGGCTTTGGGCATCAACACCCAAACGTGTTTACGTGGTCGGCGCTTGAAGAACGCCACGCCGTCCGGAACTTCAGGAAGGCGCGTTGAACGACCGATCGCGAGGGGCCCCGACCGGGCAACGACAGTACGCGCCATGGTGCTCGAGGGCGTCATGGAATCGGTGCTGATCTCGGTGATGGACTTTGCGCGCTTCTGCCGGGGCTTCCGCGGCAAGACGGCGCAGGTCGACGAGTTCGAGTGGAGCTACATGGAGCGCGACGCCAAGCGCGCGCCGCGCCACGCCGCCAACGAGCCGGTCGTGTTTCTCCACGGATTCAGCTCGGGCAAGGAGTCGTGGACGCGGCTCGCGGCGCAGCTCGACCGCAAGCACCAGATCGTCGTGCCCGACCTGCCCGGCCAGGGGCGGACGCTGCCCGCGGACCCGATTCTCAGCTACACGGTCGACGACCAGGCTGACCGGCTCCACCGATTCCTGGAAACGACTGTCCCGGCGGACCGCAAAGTCCACTTGGTCGGCTGCTCCATGGGCGGCATGCTCGCTGGCGTGTACTCGGCCAAGTACCCGGAGCGCGTGCGTTCTTTGACGATGATCTGTCCGGCGGGCATTACGATGCCCACGAAAAGTGACGCCTGGCGGCTGCTGGACGACGAAGGCAAGAACCTACTATTGGCCAAGACGCCCGACGAAATGGCAGAGATGTTCAGCTACATCAGCCACCGACCCGTGCCGATCCCACGCTTTGTCATCTCGCTAATCGCCGGATACCGGGTAGGTTCTCTCTGTCATCATACAAAAAGTCCTTGCGTCGGTAATATCACGAGACACTTACCACGCCATGCCATCTAAGGCCCAGCAAATTCCGGTCTTCGAGAAGATTGTGAACGACTCGCTAGGCAACCGCTCGATTTTGGAGGAGCGACTCCACCTCATCCGGGCCAAGACGCTCATTTTCTGGGGCAAGAACGACCGCATCCTTGACGTCTCGTCGCTCCCCATCCTCCAGGAAAAGCTCGTGAACGTGCCCCAACAATTTTCCATCGTGTTCGACGAGTGCGGCCACACTGTGCAGCACGAGAAGTTCAACGAGGTCGCCAAGGCCATCAACCAGTTTCTTGATGACGAGATACCGCAAGTAGAAAAATAGACACGCGGCATCCGCACCTACACCCCATCGTGTCTTCATGGTGTGCATCTACTCTATCCAGATAACTACGCATAAAGCAAAACACAACAAGATCGTTTTTCTTTTTTTTCACCTAGTTGTTTTTCGTGTTACGTTAGGAAGGAATATGGACGAGATCTTCTTGCCCGACGATCTCTTCATGGTGTGGGAACGAGGCGAAACAGCAATCTTCGGATAAGTTCTCTTTTTTTTTTGGCGTTTTGAACCATCTTTAGTTTCGCGTGGGAAAACATACAGTCGTCGCTGAAATCTGGACAGCAAACGATGAGCGTGGCTTCAATCGCACGCGACAATTAGGCGTCAAGCAGCAGGATGTTCACAGCCTCAGCCAAGTTGCCGCTCCACTGCGCGAGAATGGTGCGGTTCTGGTCGCGGTTCCCAAAGCCCATGGCTTCAAGCACACCTAGCGCGTCTTCGTAGAGCTCACCAACAACGTCTTCGACTTGGGTCTGGGGTTCACCTTGCAGTGAGCCACTGGTAGGTTGCTCTGTCTCACTACTCTGAACTCCCTGTGCTTCGACCGCGTCGTCACCACCATTGTCTTCATCGTCATCAACGTCATCATCGTCGTCTTCATCATCATCGTCGTCATCGTCATCATCGTCGTCATCGTCATCGTCATCGTCGTCGTTGCCATCACCGTCTCCATCTGCATCATCGTCGAGGCTCCCGTTTGATGATGCAGCGTCTTCATCATTAGTGCAGTCGGAGTCGCTGCAGTCATCGGTAGTGACACTGCTAGCAACATCAACGCCACTGCCCTCTGAATCAGAATCCGAGTTGGTGAGATCAACAAGCTCGCCATCCTCCACGTCGGCAGCAACCGCAGCAGCCACGCCAACCTTGACAGCACTACCGATCACGATAGGCTCCGCTTTCTCCGCAACGGCGACAGATTCCGAGACAACAACGTCCATCCAGAAGCGGTGGCCAAAGCCATTACCGTTCTGGTCGCACATGCGCCAGTACGCAGTGCAGCGGCCTGGCTCGGAAGGTGTCTGCAACTTCACCTCAACAACATACTCTTCACCAACAGCAAGAGGGGGCACGCGGGCGTTAAGCTGTTCAGGTTCACCTTCGAAAGGGGCAACGCCAAAACGGCCCGTCTGCATCTTCATGACGAAGCCTTCGCCCCATGCAGTGTTGCCAGTATTCTTCACCTTCCAGGCCTTGACAAGCTCAACATCTGGTGCAACGACAGTGCCGTCGGGAATCGTCACGTCTTCCACAAAAGAAGCCCCGAGCTCAACGGGAACAGCAGTCACGACAACTCCGCGTCCGTGGTGATGGTGGTCATGGTGCCCGTGGTGCCCATGATGTCCGTGGCGTCCGTGGTGAGGGTGATGCCCGTGGCCATGATGTCCGTGGTGTCCGTGATGACCATGACGTCCGTGGTGGCTATCAGGGTGGGGATG